>CM074314.1:2065745-2135745 GCA_037194245.1 Opsariichthys bidens
CGCAGATGTTGCAGACGTATGGCTTCTCTCCTCTGGATGACAAGAAAGCTTTGTTTTAACATGCAAATGTGGAACATTAAGTAAAAAAACATTGTTTTTTTCATGCACTGGTCATGGTCAGTTTTGAGATTTTTTTTTTCTCATGTAATCAGAAATCTCCACTTCAGCAGCTTTACATACAAACCTGTTGTCAAATCAAGCTTCTTTCATTTGAGGCAGCTGACCAAAATAAAGCCAATTCTGTCAAGACGACACTTTGAAACCTTTGTAACTACACGGCTGGACTGCTGTAATTCATTATATGTGGGGATTAGTGGGTCCTCCATCACCCGTCTCCAGATGATACAAAATGCAGCAGCACGACTTTTAACGGGCACATGTAAACATGAGCACATTTCCCCTATTTTAGCTTCACTACACTGGCTGCCTATCCAATTTAGGATCCGTTTTAAAATTATGTTACTTGCTTTTAAATCACTAAACGGTCTTGCCCCGCCATACCTCTCTGAGCTTCTACACTCTTATAAACCAGCCCGTTCTCTCAGATCAGATGATCAGCTGCTTCTGACTGTGCCTAAAACTAAGCGTAAGCTCAGAGGGGACCGTGCTTTTGCTGTGGCTGCCCGAAACTTTGGAATGATCTGCCTTTGTATGTTAAGCAGGCCTCATCAGTGTCTGTTTTTAAAACCCTTCTTTTGAACCCTAGTGAGATGTCGACTTCAATTACTTGTTTTAATCGGTTACGTTCAATGTATTTTATTGTGTGGTTATTAATTGTATATATGTTTATTATTATTTGTTTATTTTCTGTACGGCTGGGATGAGGATCAGCACCTCCAAGTCTGAGACCGTGGTTCTCAGTCGGAAAAGGGTGGCTTGTCCTCTTCAGGTTGGTGGAGAGCTCCTGCCTCAAGTGGAGGAGTTCAAGTATCTTGGGGTTTTGTTCACGAGTGAGGGAAGGAAGGAGCGTGAGGTTGACAGACGGATCGTAGTGATGCGGTCGATGTACCGGTCTGTCGTGGTGAAGAAGGAGCTGAGCTGCAAGGCGAAGCTCTCGATTTACCGGTCAATCTACGTTCCTACTCTCACCTATGGTCATGAGCTTTGGGTCATGACCGAAAGAACGAGATCCCGGATACAGGCGGCCGAAATGAGCTTTCTCCGCAGGGTGGCAGGGCGCTCCCTTAGAGATAGGGTGAGGAGCTCAAAGTAGATCCGTTGCTCCTTCACATCGAGAGGAGTCAGCTGAGGTGGCTCGGGCATCTGTTTCGGATGCCTCCCGGACGCCTCCCTAGGGAGGTGTTCCGGGCATGTCCCACCGGGAGAAGGCCCCGGGGAAGACCTAGGACACGCTGGAGAGACTATGTCTCTCGGCTGGCCTGGGAACGCCTCGGTGTCCCCCCGGAAGAGCTGGAGGAAGTGCCTGGGGAGAGGGAAGTCTGGGAATCTCTGCTAAGGTTTGCTGTTGTAAAGTGCTAAACAAATAAAGTTGGTGTGGTATGGTAAACCAAACCTTAGTTTTATTCCTATTTATATTCTAAAGGTTTTTACTGAGCTGTTTGTTTGTATATCATTTGCCTGATTTATATCCACCTTGTTCCTTTTGAGTCTAATATGTTTTAGATTATAAGAGAGGCACTTTCGGTTTGGGGAAGTTCCACTCAAAAACACTAATAAATCATTTCAAATCACTAAAAATAATGCTGTTTAGGCACTTCATATTCAATTTTCAGACGTCAGAAGAATAACGTAACGCTTGGTATTTTAATGTGGCAGAGTATATATACAGTATCTATAGCAAGGACTCTTTTCAGTTGCTGCATTATTTTCCTCCAAATTATTTTTTTTCCTTTGTATACTTTTTAACAGTATTAAAAAAAAAGTCTCCCCTTTTCACTTCTAATCCATATTAACAAGGTTTAATGGAATCATTAAATTTTTTTAACATTTAATATGTTGATTTCTGACCTGTGTATCCTGATGTGTGTCTGCAGTGTGCTCTTGGCTGTGAAACACTTCCCACAGATTTCACATGTAAACGGCTTCTCACCTGCAGTAACAACACAGGTCATTCATACAGCACCGATAGTATGCAAACTGCTATGAAGTGTGATCTGTTCATTACCAGTATGAGTTCTCAGATGCTTCTTCAGTTGAGCTGCATCCATAAATTTATGATGACATTGCGCACACTCAGGCAACGCTTTTCCTGTGTGAACGCGGTAATGGCTTTTCAGCTGCCGCCTCTGACTGAAGCTTTTCCCACACTGGTCACAACTGAAAGATTTATTCTCTGCGGAAAGACAAGGGAGAATTTTATGGAACACCAAGCAGTACATAATCATATTTTTTTTTTGTAAATAAATATATTCAGGTGTTTCGGTCATGTACTATAGCATGATATGATATGATTAAAAAAAGTAAAATCAGTAAAATTCTCAAATATTATTGTGTTTTCTATTAGAATATATTTTTAAAATGTCATTTATTCCTGCTATGGAATTCAGTATCATTACTCCAGTTATCAGTGTCACATGATCCTTCAGAAATCAATTGACCCTTGGCAAAGACCCTAAGCGTTAGATGAGCCCCCTTTAGTTACTGTTGCTATATCCGACAAGCCATGCGGTCTCATGCCACACATCTTGTTCTCACGAAAAAAATAAAATCCAAATGAAAATGAAAAATATATCGCAAAGAGAACACTGACAATGTGTCGACAGACATATGCAACAGCATTAATATTTAATATATCGTAATTTTTTAAACAAGTTTAAACAAATGCCATATAGTGTGTCTTTAATGTGTCGTGACAGATCGCTGTAGCTCCTCGTGAACCGATCATCTCTTCATACTAGTTCATTTACAGCATCAAATAAACATGAATGAACATCAGAAGGAATGTTGTTTCAAGCGCGGAAAGACGTGAGTACACACAATATTTGAAGTTCAAATTCACCAACACATCAACCAGTGGCACAGATCCCCAACAAACCGTCCGTGATAAACTAGATGGAACTGGATTAAATATTTTGACTGTTGCAACTCCAATCAGAGTCCAATCAGAGTATCGGACAAGTGTTCAAGTCAAGTCAAGTCAAGTTGAACTTTATTGTCATTCCGCTACATGTGGGGACATACAGTGGAACGAAATGTCGTGCCTCACAGGACCACAGTGCTACATATATACATACAACAAAACCTATACATGAACTGTTGGCCAGAGGAGAACTGACCCCGACTAAGCCTGGTTTCTCCCGAGGTTTTTTTCTCCATTTGTTGGAGTTTTGGTTCCTTTGGCTTGCTTAAGTTGGGGACACTTGCTTGATATTCAGCAGTGTTTTTGATATGCCTGCATTGGTGTCGTTGTATGTGAACTGAGCTGAGCCGGACGATTACGTCACTGTTTTCTGCAGTGCTGATATACATAAATTAACCAGACTAATAACTACTGATATTTGCAAAGGAATGAATCAATAATATATAGAATAAGCTGCACAATGACACCATTTTCTTATTAATGTAAAGCTGCTTTGCCACAATTTGCATTGTAAAAAGCGCTATATAAATAAAGATGACTTGACTTGACTTGACCAACGGTTATCTACTAACTCCCTTGACGGACAGATTCAGGGTTAATGATCGGTCAGATAGCCTGTCAATCAAACTGTTTGCGAAGGATCAATTGCTGCTGAAGAAACATTTCTTATTTTCATCAAATAAATCTTTTGTCACATTCTAAATGTCTTTACTGTCACATTTGATCAATTTAATTCATTGGACAGTTTTTCACAATTGCTAAGACATTGGGGTTTCCATTCTGTACAACATATTCTCAATGGCCTAAACACATTAGTCGAATCAATACCTCTTTTTGCAAAACCTTCACGTCATCCAGGTTGGACCCAACACAAAGACGTGATCCTCAGGCACAATGACTCTCTCATTGACCTTGATTTTGCAGTTGCACAACTTTTTTTAGTGTACTGGGCAGCGAAGGCTGGTCCATGTGGTCCGATCCAACAGACGAGCTACTGTAGCTCAAATTGCTCAGGAACTTAATGCTGGTTCTGATAGAAAGGTGTCAGAATACACAGTGCATCACAGTTTATTTCCTGAGGTTTACCAATTAACGTGATTGGCTGGATCCGGGCCGTGTCCGGGTCGGACGGGGAACCTGTGCCTGTGTGCGGCAGCAATGTGGCCCTGTGGTGTCGGAGGAGACTGTGTGAACTAGCTCATCCTTTATTAAGACCTTACCGACTCATCAGCCAGTGGCACAGATCCCAACAAACCGTCCCATACCAGCGTGATCAAAAAGATCTTAAACTAGATGGAACTAGATTAAATATTTTGACTGTTGCGATTCCAAATCGGTTTAATGACCCGTAACTCTGCCTGAGTATCGGACAAGTGTTCACTGTTGGCCAGAGGAGAACTGACCCCCGACTAAGCCTGGTTTCTCCCGAGGTTTTTTTCTCCATTTGTTGGAGTTTTGGTTCCTTTGGCTTGCTTGAGTTGGGACACTTGCTTGATATTCAGCAGTGTTTTTGATATGCCTGCATTGGTGTCGTTGTATGTGAACTGAGCTGAGCCGGACGATTACGTCACTGTTTTCTGCAGTGCTGATATACATAAATTAACTAGACTAATAACTACTGATATTTGCAATGGAATGAATCAATAATATATAGAATAAGCTGCACAATGACACCATTTTCTTTGGGAAATTATTTGCCAATTATTACTGTAAAGCTGCTTTGACACAATTTGCATTGTAAAAAGCGATATATAAATAAAGGTGACTTGACTGGACATGTATGGGGCTGCATAGACCAGTCAGGGTGCCCATGCTGATCCCCGTCCACCGCCAAAAGCACCAACAGTGGGCACGTGAGCATCAGAACTGGACCACGGAGCAATCGAAGAAGGTGGCCTGGTCTGGGATGGCTGGGTGCATGCGCCTCGCTTAACTGGGGAACACATGGCACCAGGATACACTATGGGAAGAAGGCAAGCCAGCAGAAGCAGTGTGATCCTTTGCGTAATGTTCTGCTGGGAAAACCTTGGGTCCCGCCATCCATGTGGACGTTACTTTGACACTAAGCTTTATTGCAGACCATGTACACCCTTTCACGGAAAGGGTATTCCCTGGAAGCTGTGGCCTCCTTCAGCAGGATAATGCGCACTGCCACAATACAAAAATAGTTCAGGAATGGTTTGAGGAGCACGACAACGAGTTCCAAACGGCTGCCAAAATCCCAAGATCTCAATCCAATCGAGCATTTGTGGGATGTGCTGAACAAACAAGACCAATCCATGGAGGCTCCACCTCGCAACTTACCAGACATCTTGTTGCAAGATACCACAGCGTACCTTCAGGGGTCTAGTGGAGTCCATGCCTCAATGGGTCAGGGCTGTTTTGACAGCAAAAGCGGGACCAACACAATATTAGGAAGGTGGTCATAATGTTCTATCGACTGGCGTATGATTTGAAAGCATTGTTTGATTTTGAGTGCAGCTGAAATGGTTTTGAAACAATTGTTTGATTTCTCTAGACGAGTCAGGGGTTTTGTGAATTTAGTTTGAAGAGTTTGTGTTTAATGGGTGAAGGTTTCAAGAAACGGATCTTGGCAATTGTGAAAAACTGTCATCTTAACCCAAACTTTTGAATGGTGGTGTATAAGCAGCATGGCGCAGTGATTTGGTTATTTGTGTAGTAGTTGTATAGTATATGGTGAGGGAGTCGGGCTTGTAATCTGAAGGTTGCCGGTTCGATTCCCACGCCGGCAGGAATTGAAAGTGGGGATTGTGAATGAACAGCACTCTCTCCACCTTCAATACCACGACTAAAGTGCCCTTGAGTAAGACACATGACCCCTAATTGCTCCCCTTGTAAGTCGCTTTGGATAAAAGCGTCTGCTAAATGATGAAAAATGTAAATGTAAAAAAATGTATAGTCACCTGCGTGGAGGTTCATGTGCTCCAGTAGGGAGTGTTTGGTGGACAGCGCTTTGGAGCATATGGTGCAGATGAAAGGCTTTTCTCCCGTGTGCATGCGCTGATGAACCAAAAGAGTGTGTTTCTGGGTGAAACCCTTCCCGCAAACGCTGCATCTGAATGGTTTTTCACCTGCATAAATAGGTCATTTCCAATGGACACTTTACAAACGTTTATGAAGCATTTTCACAATTAACATAGTAAATCTAGCAACGTTTTAAACATTTTAAACGAATGAACGTACATTTATAACACCACTTTTGTATCACCTTGGCGTTAAATGGCACATAACTGGTAAATGCTGCCGTGTGAGTGTTTGTAATACAAAGGCGTTACGGCAAATTTCACATATTTCTCTCTTCAATCTCTCGATATTTTTTTCCTTTTTTGGAAAGTCATAGAAATGCTATCGTGGATTTTTTTCATTCACAAATGGAGTAAATGAACACAAAAATATATTTGTTGTATTTTCCGTTCACAACTACGATGACTTCTGCTTCTGAGAACCCCGGAAATATGAAAAGGGACTAAATCTTAATAATCTCCGACAAAGCACTTCAATATAATCATAATTATTATGCAAGTTGACTTTTTTTTCCTAAGCAAATTCAAACTACATCAATCTTATTAACTACATTTATTTTTGTATTTAATCCTTTATTAGTGATATATAATTGTTAAAGGCTGGAAGTGAAAAACGCATTATATTTGTCACCATTATGTGCAGTTTAGTTTTGTTCATGGACTTTTAGTTTGTATTTCTTCAGTTCCTGTGTTCCTTTGTTTGACATATATTGCAAAACTGATGGTTTCACGTCTAATTCTTCTTAATTCTTTTTTTTTGTTGTTGCAGTTATGTGTCTTTTCTTCTCCACCTGTTTGGGTATGACCCTGCTGAACCAATGAGCGTTTAGCTGTCCATTGGTCATGCCTTAATTTTGTGATTTCTAGTACTGCATCCTCCTCATGGACATTTAATTATTCTTTGCGATTTAAATCTCTTTTTTTGTCCCATTTACCAAAAAAAGAAAACCTTATAAACTAATAAAAGATTAAAATACAAAATAAATAGTAGTTAATATTAATATGTTAAAAATTATTTAAATTAACATTATGAAACTAACATTAATAAATGCTTTAGAAGTAGTGTCAGTTCTTGTCAATAAATGTTAGCAAATGAAACCTTATTTTAAAGTGTTACCCAACAAACCTTTCATTTTAAGTCTTACTGTTTGTGTTTTTGCATGTCTCTTTGCATTATTGTTACTTTTTAGTTAGTTATGGGTCATTCCTGGGATTCGTTAAAATTTCAACTTGGATTTTTTTTTTTTTTTTAAATGTATAATTATATTCCAAATACCCCATTACCCCATCATTAGGCACATATCAAACCTCCAACAAATCATATTTCCCCAATTCAGGCATTAAAGAACTTTTATTATTTTCTTTTTTTTTTTTTTTTTAATTTAAACACCTTTTATTCTCAACCCCGTATGACAAAATGGAATTGTTTTAAAAAGATTGCTACCTAAAACTTGCTATAAAACAATATCCATCTACTGCTCATGTGTCTCTCATAACAATTTAATAACTACAAATGTAACATTTATGATCATTTTCACATACTGAAGTTAAAAATAAAATTGTCTGTGGTCTCTTTATTTTTGTAAAAAATGTTTTTTCTAAAAAAAAAAAAAAAAAATTTTAATCATTCATAAATGAAGTGGGAAAAACTCAACCCCATCCCAAGTTTTCATCCCCGAAACAATGAGAAATATACAGATTTATTTTGAGAAATATACATTTTTTGCACAAAATGCTTCTCTTGTAGTGTCAGGGAGCATACGATATATGGCACTCAAATAAAATTTTAAAAAATAATAATTTTCCATCTTAATTTTATGTGATGGGGTTGAATAGTTAAAGCTTGACAGTACCCTGACTATAATACGCCTTAAAATATTAATAAAAAGTATGACACTACTTACCATCTTAACCACTGTTAAAGAGACCTGAATGATGTCATTTCTAGTAAATGATGTCACATATGAATGAAGTTTAAATTATTATATGTGGAGAATTGTTGGCATGACGGGGTTGACTTCAGAAAACAAAGCTTTATAGTCTGTATGCATTAGGTACTTAAATGCATAATTACACTAATACTGACCCCTTAATATAAAGTGTAACCAAAATAGTTAGTTCACGTTAGTTAATGAAAGATTTTTTGAGTTGAGAAATTAAATCCACCTCTGCTAACAGTGCACTCCAACCTGAGACACTGTCACAAGTGTTCAACCTGGCCCAGCGGAGACTGGTTAAGCCGACTTTCTCTTTCACCTCCAAGGTGTTTTTTGTTGGAGTTTTTGGCTTTTTGGTTCCTTTGGTTTGCTGTTGTCTGGGGACACTTGCTTGATATTCATGTTTGTTGATGATATGCCTTGTATGGTGCCGTTGTACTGACCGTGAGTGAAGCGACTTACATACGTCATGTTTTCTGTATACATAAATATACATAACTAATAACTTACTATATTTACTGATATTTGCAATGAATCAAAAATATATAGAATAGGCTGCAAGCTGCACAATGATTTTCTTATTAATGTAAAGTAGCTGCTTTGCCACAATTTGCATTGTAAAAAGCACGCTATAAAATAAAGATGACTTGACTTGACTTAATGCATTAACTAATGAACCTTTAAAGATGCTTAGTATACAAATTTATTTTATGATAAAAAAAAAATATTTAAATGCGATTGTCATTTTTATTTATTAAAATGGACATACCAAAGCCTCGTGAAAAGCTTTAAACATTTCGTTTTGGTGAACCACCGCTTTAAAAAGTCCGGGGGACTGCAATATTACCGAATCCCAGGAACGGCCAACATATAGAATAATAATAAAAAAAAAAAATAGGTTTACCAGTATGAGTTCGTTGATGTATCTTCAGAAAGAGATGGTTTTTTAAAACCTTCCCACACTCGTCACATCTGGCCTCTGTGTCGGGGTACTTCCGCTTTCGCCCTCTCTTCCCCGGCTCCTTCCGCTCGGTCAGGTTGTCTCCTAACCTGTATCCCCTCAGTTTGACAGGCTGCCTTATTTTGCGTTTGCTGTGCCGGGGTCTGTCCTCTCTGGGACTGTAGTCGCTGTCACTGAAGTCTCTCGGTGGTGAAGTGGGATCTAAGAGAGGTTCTGAGGGCTCGGAGCTAGTCTGTGTTGGTAAACAGCTTTCCGGATTCTCTTTTTGGCATAAATCCTGAGTGTGCACGCTCTTTTTCGGGCGCCCTCTTTTACGCTTTGTCTGTAGGCATTCATCGACACCTTCTCCCTCAGCGGACGCTACGTTTTCAACCGCTGGACTGTCCTTTTGAAGGTCCTCGTGGGCTTTGATCAAATCTGGGATGTCCAGGAAGCGGGCCGTGTCAAGCAGCTGCCCAGAGCTGCTCTCGTCCACCAACACATTTGCGCTGTAGATGAACTCGAGCACAGTCGCGAAGGTTTTCGCAGCCATGCCGTCCAGCTTGTACGCCGACTGGCTCACCTGATCTTCAGCGGTGAACATTGCTGAGAAATACTCACTGCTCGCTGCTAAAAGAGCCTTGTGCGCCTTGAAGTGCACGTCTTCTACGATGAGGGTTATGTCACAGAGCAGTTCCCTTCTTCTGAGTTTGTCAAATTTATGCAGGATGGTGTCTTTGTGTGTTTTTGAATGCAGGGCGAGGACCGATGATGCTGGCGCTAGGGACGACGCAGACATGATGCCGTCACAGCGAGCTTGAATCTAAAAAGGAAACGTTTTTAATGCATCTATCAAAGATATTGAATAAAGTCATTATTTTCATTTTTCATCATTTAGCAGACGCTTTTATCCAAAGCGACTTACAAGGGGAGCAGTTAGGGGTTAGATGTCTTGCTCAAGGGCACTTTAGTCATGGTATTGAAGGTGGAGAGAGTGTTGTTCATTCACAATCCCCACTTTCAATTCCTGCCGGCGTGGGAATCGAACCTGCAACCTTCAGGTTACAAGCCCGACTCACTTATCACTAGCATACCCTTTGTTGTCTGCAATAGAGCAGTGGTTTTAGATGGGCAAACCCATATTTCATGCAGTCTGAGTCATATTTTCTTTTTCTTTGAATAGTCTTGTTCAGTTTTGGTTCCTTTGGCTTGTTTAAGTTGGGGACACTTGCTTGATATTCAGCAGTGTTTTTGATTGGTGTCGTTGTATGTGAACTGAGCTGAGCCGGACGATTACGTCACTGTTTTCTCCAGTGCTGATATACATAAATTAACTAGACTAATAACTATTGATATTTGCAATGGAATGAATCAATAATATATAGAATAAGCTGCACAATGACACCATTTTCTTATTAATGTAAAGCTGCTTTGCCACAATCTGCATTGTAAAAAGCGCTATATAAATAAAGATGACTTGACATGGTTTTTGAAGATGAAGGCATGTTGGCATCTGTGAAATTTGGACACACAGCCTGACCTAAAACTAAAGGGGAGAAGAAAATACTTCCAATATCCTTCAAGACCCATCTACATTTATGAATTTAGACTTACAAGAACTTACAAGAGAAAAACAAATGTGTCACGGAGCCAACAATATTCGTAATATACAATGCCAGATTTATTTGACAACCAGATTAAGAAGAAGATTGAGAAAGAAGTTTATGTTATCCAAACTAAGTGAACTTAATTGTATTCAAACTTGAAAAGTATAAAAACTGCTTGCAGACAATATAATATAAACAAAACAAAAGGCCTAGCGGTTTATTAACACGATTTACACTTTTAAAATTGTGATAATGTCTTGTTTTAAGTCATTGTTTTAATTTTTTTACACTTATTATGATGTATTGGGGTAGTCGTGGCCTAATGGTGAGGGAGTCGGGCTTGTAATCTGAAGGTTGCTGGTTCGATTCCCACGCCGGCAGGAATTGAAGTGGGGATTGTGAATGAACAGCACTCTCTCCACCTTCAATACCATGACTAAAGTGCCCTTGAGCAAGACACCTAACCCCTAATTGCTCCCCTTGTAAGTCGCTTTGGATAAAAGCATCTGCTAAATGATGAAAAATGAAAAAAAATGAAATGTAAAAATGTATTGACAAACAAACCAAAGGACTTCATCATCATCATTTCAACAGTAGTGTGCTATTCAATATCACATTACAAGTTTTAAATGTGCTAAATTTGCAACTTCATCATTGAAAATATGTAGTTATAAATATATTTTAATACATGCCACGACTCTTTACAGAGAAAAAACAAAACAAAGTATATCTTAGCTATCTTAAAAATATGAAGATGCACTTAAAATCACTTTAAAGTTCTGCTAATTGCATTTAAGCGCCCCAAAACATTATTACCTTCAATTAGATGTATAAAAATTATTATATTATTTGCGAAATAAGCACTATTTTTTTTTAAACGCGTGCTAAAATGAAGTATATTTTCACCCATCAAACGGGCATTTGTGGGTCGTGTGTGTGACCGTTGAGACATAGCAGTAGATAAGCATGTACCATAGTAAATCCATGGTGTCGTACTCTTTAAAGAAGCATGTAAATACTGTAATACATGAATATGGAAGGCTAATCATTCAAACCAAGGTCAATTTCCATCTTTAGACCCAAACTAGAAATGTAAGCACATTTATTTTTGACACATTAGAGATGTCTGTCGTTGCACGCGAGCTGTAAACACACAAACTATAATTTATCTGCTCAAATCTTCACGTATATCTATGTCAAAGGTCTTTGATTACAGTGATAGATGAATAAACTGCTTTAAAACCAGCGCCATGTGTAGTAACAAAGAGCCGCTTTGTTTTCGCGTCTAAAAGACGCTCATAAGGCTAAAAGGCCGATTTGTAAATAACAATGTTTAATCTGCGAGACGCACTTGAAACAATAATAACAGTACAGTATCTCTCTGAAGACTATAATGTACGATTAAGCTTTCAGGACCTTACCTTAAAGGAACCGTTTCAGACAGGCATATCTCGCGAGAATTAGCCTACGCTCCGTGATTTCAGGATCCACCACAGGAAAGGTCAGAAAGAACAGTCTTATTATTGGAGAGAAAGGCAGTTCTAAAAGGTATTATTAGACCACCTATATTTATAACTAAAAATGATCGTCGAACTGAAACAACTAAATAGAATAGGCTATATTTTATTGTGCTTGCAAACAGCATCTCTGTTGTGCTGGCGACGCATTACAACACACACTAACAATAGAGCTATTTTATTTATAAGTTGAAGGAATAGAATAACTACGTAATGCTGTTCAACCAGCTATTGTACACTAATATTTAACTAGTATTCTAAATATTCGCATCTAAGTGATAGGAGAAACGAAGCTTTTCAAAGCTTCGATTCAATTGAACCAATTCCTTCGCAATATGATTCACTGTTCGAAACTCGACTCGCTGGTGAACCCTACTGGTCAGAACAGTGTAAATGCAACAAAAATCGAGGCCAAACATGTCTAAAAACAACTTTTACAAACCCATTGCGAATGTGTTTTGAATATGTGATCTATCAGATGCAATTAAATAATCATCTAATACTATTAAATGTCTGTAATACTTTTATCAATTTTCAGTGAATTGGCGTGCTCACGTAATCACGTGACTCGAGCAGTTCGAAACACGCTCCGAACTACTGATTCGAATCAAAAGATTTGTAAATGTTTCGATGCTTCATGAAGCAGGAAAAGCTCTACTTCACCCGTATCAGAAAAAGACAGACGAAACTCAATTTCCCATGATGCGTTTTAATAGAACAAACACAACAGTCCAAGCCTCGTGCAGTAGGGCATTATAATTCACAGACTCGGAGGTTTGGCTTGTGTTTGGTCTCAGTACACTGGAGGTAAGTGTGTGGTAGAAATGTGTAACAAAAATCTGTTTTGCTTGATGCTGTAAATATAACATTTAAATACTATAGTAGTATCTGCCAATACTGGAATAGTACTTGTTCTTTTTACATTGTTAAATTTCACATTAGTTTTACTCGAGTTAATCTAATCGTATTAATAAATATTGCAGTTGTACAATTTATTAAAAAATTCATACTCAATCTGTCTTGAACTTTATTATTTTGACTGCTGCTATGGCAGCTGTAGAGCTCATTTCTTAATCGTGGTTAAGCAAATATGGCAGCTGTATGAAAAGTACGTTTATTATTATTATATTGAATACTAAGTTTAAAAAAAAAGAAATAAAAAGGTGATTTGTTGCATGCATAACATATTTAGACTACACTGTCCACTAAGTAGGACACCAGTGGTTTATTGACTTTGTTGGCACAAATTCTGATTTCATGGTTAAATAGTTACATAGTTGTAAATGTCTCTTTATTAGGTCAAGGGTTCGATTTTTTTTTTTTTTTTTTTTTTGTTGTTAGCTTAAAAAAAAGAACAACAAAAGCAAAACAAAAAGATTTTGGAATATCCAAGGTTATAAAACTGTACATGGCTTATTTTACAATTTCAGTGACTTTAAATAAAGGTTTTGTTGATGAAGTCAACAAGAAGTTTGCAGTTTGAGTATTTTTACTTTATTTGTTTTTGGGAGATTTGTACTTTACTTGTACTTTTACTTAGATTTCCAAAGAAAAAAAAAAAACAATAGATTTTATTAAATGTTATAAACCTCATATAGCACTTAAATGAATTTTAAATTCTTTATAAATATTTATTGACATTTTGACCAGGGAGTGCATAAGGTATAAAGTAAATAAACACTATATTGAGTATTAATTAGGGCTGTCAACCAATTCATGGAATTGCAGTTAATCACATATCAATATTCGTAGAGATGCTTATTTGCTCACTAAAGTATGTCTTCTGCGTCTTGTAGTTGAGCTGAGAGATGCAGCGTGTGAAAGTAGCGGTGGTTGGAGCAGGTGTGGTGGGTTTATCCACTGCAGTGTGTATCGCTGAGAAGCTTCCATATTGCTCGGTAAACGTTATTGCTGAGAAGTTCTCGCCTGACACCACCAGTGATGGAGCTGCTGGAATCCTCCTACCGACTGAGTTTCCTGGTGAGATGAATTCATATTTGGGATTATGCCTTATTTATTTTTTAGGCCAGTCTATGCAAAAATGGTCAAATTAATAATCAAATTGAACTCTTTTACTAGACATCCCACTTGAACGGCAACGGCGTTGGTTCAAGGAGACATACGATCATCTTCTGGCCATTGCATATTCCCCACAAGCCGGAGATGCCGGCGTGTACCTGAGCTCAGGGTAAAACCCTAGTAATCGCACAAAAAGTTGATGTATTGAACGGTTTTCATTTATCATCATCTCTACTTTGCATCCTGTCAGGTACCACATTTTCAAGGACGTACCCAGTGTCAAAAAGCCCTTCTGGGCAGATTTGGTTTTCGGATTCAGATACATGTCGGATCATGAAATGAAGCTTTTCCCAAGTCATAAGTTTGGACAAGCGTTCACCACATTAAAGTGTGAATGTCCCAGCTACTTGCCATGGTTAGAGAAAAGGTACTGTATAAAAAAGGTTTCAACTTTCTATAATACATATAAATTAATAATGGACCCTTTTTACAGACATTTTTCCTCAATTATTAAAGGGTTGGTTCACCCAAACATGACATTTCTGTCATTAATTACTCACCCTCATGTCGTTCCAAACCCATAAGACCTTCATCTTCAGAAAACAACGATAATTTTGATGAAATCGAAGAGGTTTTTTTTATCTCCCATAGAAAGCAACACACATTCAAGGTCCAGAAAAGTAGTAAAGACATTGTTAAAATAGTCCATTTGACAACTTTAATGTTATAAACAAAAATAACGACTTTCAACAAATTCTTCTACGTAGTGAACGCAGTGCAGCGCTTCCACGTTTGCGTCCGAATGCCGGATGAGAATTGGTCGAGGCTGTTCACTGGAGCCGGCCAGTACAGAGTCGTCGTTCAGACGTAAACATGGAAGCACTGCGTCAATAAAGGCGTTATTTTTGTTTTTGCACACAAAAAGTTTTCTCGTCGCTTCATAACATTAAGATTGAACCACTGTAGTCACGTTGACTATTTAAACAATGTCTTTAATATCTTTCTGGACCATGAATGTGGTAATTTCATTGCTTTCAATAAGGGATAAAAAAAAAAAAAAAAAAAAACGTCTGATTTCATCAAAATTATCTTAAATTTTGTTCCGAAGATGAAAGAAGGTTGGGTGAACTTTAACATCTACCCTGAGGGAATGATGGGGAATTTCACATCATTCTCTTTTCTGAACTACATAATCAACCTGTTTTGGAATCAAAGAAATGCTATTTATTTTTCTTTTGCTATTGGAGCAAATTTGAAAGCAAAAGTTCCATAGAAGATTATAAGATGAAAATGATAGTTTACCCAACTATGATGACTTCTGCTTCTGAGAAGCCCAGACATGTGAAACATTAAAGACGACAGGGTACTACAGTACTAAATCAATTGGTAATATATTCATCTGTCTTTTCCAATAGGTTTAGAGCAGGTGGAGGTCAGATCCTTCAAGACAAGGTGACTGACCTTAACAAACTCGGTCTGAATTACGATGCCATCATTAACTGCTCAGGCGTTGGCTCTCGCTTTTTAGCGAAGGATGAGAAGGTTTATCCAGTTCGAGGGCAAATGTTGATGGTTAACGCTCCTTGGCTGAAGAACTTCGTACGAGATGGAGATGGCATGACCTACATCTACCCTGGCATCACGTACGCCTCCATTGGAGCCACGCGGCAGGTGGAGGACTGGCGGATGGAGGTGGATAAAGAGGACAGCGAGGGGATCCTGGAGCGCTGCAGACGTCTGGAACCGTCCCTGCGAGCGGCTAAGGTGATGAGCGAGTGGGTGGGACTGCGGCCAGGCAGGGCGAACGTGCGTTTGGAGCGGGAATATCTGCAAATAGGGGGCCGTCAGGTGCCTCTGGTGCATAACTACGGTCACGGCGGCTGTGGCGTTAGTCTTAGCTGGGGAACGGCGCTGGACGCGCTCGATCTGCTGAGACACAGTCTGTTTGATAAAGCGCCTCAAGCCAGACTGTGAATCTGCTGTGTCTTGCACTTATTGATTTATGATACTCATATCTTTGCATTCATGCACTTTAATCTTAATAGATAAATCTGACATCATTTTGCATCTAAAATGTGTTAACTATTAATTTCTCTATTACACATTGAAGGCCGTTTTCAGAAATGTGTTTAATCTTGAAGATAAAATGTTTGATGAACGTGGCGTATAAAAATATAAGTCAGTGTTTGAAAATAGTCTTGAGGCATTCAGATTTCACCTTTATCAACTTTAATAATCACCTTTAACTAAAATTTACGTGTATAATTTATATCAAATTGTCAGTGTGACACTAAATGTTTATGAAGAATGCTGTCAAGTGTCTTATTTCCCACAAAACAAGTGTTCATGATCCTATCACATGATCTCTAAATTCATTAGAGTTAATTATAAAGGTAAACTACAGTTGCAGTCTGACTAATAAGTTTAAAAAATGTTCAAAGAATCATTATAAGCAATGTAGCACATTATTAAATAACTAAAGTCTAAAAATGCTGATTTTTTTTTTTTTTTTTTTTTTTCAAGCTTTATCCAGTTGTATGGTTCAGCAGGACCACCTGACTGATTATAGTAGATGCTGGTCTCAGATCTGTTCGGTCCAGTTGAGCGAGTCTTCGGTTTCCTCTTCCTCAAGCTCCTCCAGTAGGTCCTTCCTCTGAAGCACACTAGAATAATATCTGGAGGGTTGTGGACCTGTCCTCAGACCGATCTTCCTCTTGGTGAGGTGGAACTGAGCTTTGACAAAGTTGTAGAATTTGTACTCGTACTCCATGCGTTGATAAAGCACCTGCAGGGCCTCTAGATTAGGAGCCTGTTTGTGGACGGTGCCCGTCATGTTCCCCAGCTTCTTGTATTCTGAACCGAGTAGAGACAGAGACAGTGACCACAAATCCACAGAAATGACTTTTAATGAATCTTAATAAAAAGTCTACTATACATACAGTTTTATAATTTAAAATAATATATATATATACACTGGACTACAAAGCTGATGTTTGTGTACACAAACATACATGAGCAGTGCAAACAAGACCAAAACCGTTCAAGAGCCACACAGAAAGGTCCTCCATTTCTGTTTACATCCAAAGTTGCGAATTTAAATTGTGTGGAATATCGCATGAAACATTTGCAAATAAAGCACCGTTTACATCCCATGTATTCAAGAGAGAAAAAAACGGTCATTTCCTGGAAAATTGCTGCAGAATAGTCTCTACAATCTAAAGTGAACAGTAATCACCATAATGGTGACTTAATAATATTAAACTTTATTTCCTATAGCAGCTTTAAAAGTTACATTTCAAAGCGCTTTATAAAAATAAGACAAAATAAATAAGAAATACAGTATTATAAAAGTACATTCAGATACAATAGCAAAATACAATTCAAAAAGTAAATAGTACCGAATAATATAATTAGAAACTAATAAAATAAATCAATTAAAAGCTAGCCTAAAAAAGTACATGAAGAAGAAAGAATGAAGAGAAAGACCTTTCACCCTTAAATCTCAAACGAGTTTGCGGAACATTTAAAAGACCAGCTTGAGAGGATGTAGGGGATTAAAAGGTCTGACATGAAATGAAACAAAACATATAAACCTCTGTAAGATCTTTTGTACACATGTGACAGAAATCAAGTCACACTGGTTTGTAATAAGTGAAGCTGGTGTTTTTGGAGTTATTTAATCTCTTTTTATTTGTAGTTGAGTTCATCTAAGGCTGTGGCTGGAGGCCAGAGTCTTCTCTTTTTCTGTTTTTGTAGTTTCTCTTTCCATCAGTGAATCTGCTTGTTAACAGCAGGTGTTCATCACTAATGTCCAATCATCACTTGATAAATCACGTAATTATTATAAGTTAAATTATTTAAAAATACACAATTTATTTGAAGTAATTTGACTTAATATTTTATATGATATTATAATACTTAATACTTAAATTATGTTTATATTTTAAGTAATTTTTGTATTAATTAATGTAAAAATATTAACATTTTAATATTAAAATGTTACAACCTTACATATTAAAAAGTTGGTGTCAAATTTGGTGACCGATCACCAGAACAATGGTGACAAATCATCTAAAATAAACAATTTATATGTAAGGTCTCACCTGGACTTTTGTAGACGTTCAAGACGTCAGCGAAGAAGTGTGGAAGGAGTCTCTCCAGCAGAAGCAATACATCCTCAAGTTCCTCCAACACCCCTACCAGGAGGTAATGATCCAGAACGTTCTGCTTGGCCATTTCCAGCGCCCACAAACCCGGCTCTCTAGGTCATTACAGATTATTGCACCATAGATCAGTTCCAGTGATCATTCTTGGGCATCTCTTAATTCAGTTGATTCAAAAAAAAAAAACTGGAACCATTACAAATCAATCACAAAAGATGTAGAGTAACGTCCAAATATAAATATCACCTGCATTGAGGATGCTGTCCACAGAAATATGGGATAATGTAGAAGAGCCGTGGATTGGAGCATTCTGGGTAGCTTTCCAAGATGCATGTGTTGATGTCCTTTGGTCAAGAAGAACATTTACACTTATGCATTTAACAGACACTTTTACCCAAAGCAACATACAAAAAAACAAAATCAGCCAACATTAACATTTCAATTAGTTACGTCGGTGCTGTTGAGCTGAATTTGTTGTTGAACTGGAACTGGAGCTCTGAGAACAGTCGTTTGTTTATATATTCATCCACAAGGGGTCTGAACTATGGGGTCATTCATGTAAGTCTCCAACCAAAGACCCACGATTGGCTATTTCCTGCTGCTAGGCAAACAAATCCATCACATTCCAGGGAAAGTAGCAGAAAATGAACAAACTAAAATTAGTATTTGAGCAGAAATCATGCATACCCATGTGCATTGTATGGAATAAATGTGGTATCTTTAGAGAAAATCTAAAAGTCTTGTTGTTATTTGTGTTGACCGGTGATGTTATACTGTATGTACATACACTGCCTGTAAACTATTACCACATGTCACACTAATGAGTGACAGGAAAACTAGCAGCTCAGTCAGTCTCACGCTAAATATAGACGGAGTAAAGCCCGCTGAGTTGTGAAGGAAGCATTCATGTGACTCACACAGAGCTGTACAGACTTCATTCATGCCAGCTCAGAGCCGCAACAGTTCATTTAATGTTCAGTTCTTCATAAACACATTTGTTGTCAAAGCTCTTACTAAGTATCTTTCGTCGTCTTTCATCCCAGGGGTTCGGACGACGTGATTCTCTTCCCCTCTCCAGTCGCCGAACCGCCGGAAGAAATAATTGGATAAGAATCGATTGATCGGATCTCTGATGATGTTGATGTGCACGGGCTCATCTGTTCTGAACCTGATTACAGTAGAGAGGAATCATGTAAGAATCTCCATCACTTTATCTCTGTTTATTAAGGCACGATAACTAAATCTATAACGATAAAGATTTTTACAAATCGAGTCCACATCAAAATGATAACATTAATGACAATATCATTGAAATCACTTTTTTTTTTTCAGATGACGAATGTTAAAACATTGACAGCCAATCGGAATCCATCCTGCTTTAAAGAGCTCGAGCACTTAAAGCAGCAGACGAAAACTGCAGCATTTGCTCAAAATAAATAGGACGGTGTGGATGCTAATAAGGTTTTCATTGCAGCTCTCTGGAATAGTCAGACACATCCTAATATTCGCCGTCGTCCTAAAGTGCCGAACACCCGAGGAAAAACACGAGATATTCTCCATTAGCTTTATCCAATCAAAAAACTAATACGATTCGGGAACCTCTTTGACTGGTGGATCTCTCATCGGGGTCTACCATTATATTTAGCATTACAACATACCATAGGTGTAGGGTGAACCAAAATGCTTCTGAAAAGAAAAAAAAATGTAGTCAAACTATGAACAATTATGGGTCACTGAGAATGAAAATGATGCTTAAAATTGTTGAGTGGCTCTATTCAAGATGTTATTGGGTCAGTATATACGAACCTTGACTTGGGAATGGCATGTAAGTGAGTAATAAGGGGAAGGGATCGCAATTTAAGCAGCCAGAAATGACTAAATACAAGAAAACCCTTTATGCATTTTGGACGTTCAATTACACAACAGCAGCATTTTGGAGAACTGAAAAGGTAGTTTTTGAACACTATACCTTTATTGTGTCCGTGTTAACTACAAATATACAAGTTTGTGAAAACGGTTATGTCATTTGTATGCAGGGCTGGATGGGTTACTTTTAAAATGTATTTCACTACAGATTACAAAATACATGCTTTAAAAAGTCATTTGTAACGTATTTCGTTACATTACTCAAGTTTAGTAACTTCATCTAAATACTTTAGAATACTTTGGAATACTAATAAGTGTAGAACAAACATTGCAAGTTTTTATCTCACAATTCTGACTTTTTCCCTCAGAATTGTGTGATATAAAGTTGCAATTGCGAGATATAAAGTCCGAATGATGAGATATAAAATTGCAATATTGAGAAAAGTCAGAATTATGACATTAAACTCACACACTAAATTCACAATTGCAAGAAAAAAAATTAGTATTGCAAGTTCATATCTCCCAATTCTGACTTTATAACTTGCAATTGTGAGTTTAAATCATGCAATTCTGAGAAAAAGTCAGAATTGTGAAATGCAAACTCACAATTGTGAGGATAAAAAAACAAATTGTGAGGAAAAAGTTGCAGTGAGTTTTATTACAATAATAAAACAACTATCAAAAAACATGAAACCAGTCGAAAACATGAAACTTAACTCGTCTTTTTCAGACGGTCAGAGTCAGAGAATCACCAATCGCTGTTGAAATGACATTAAAACTCAAAGTAATCACTTTGGTAATCTAAAACACTTTTCAGATGGAACTGTAATCTGATTACCACCCATTTAAAATGCCTCATATCATCCAGTTTACAAGGGACTCCTGTGGAATTCACGGTGGGTCTCCTGAGCCAAGAACAACACTGGTGTCGTATGGACTCGTAATGGAGACAGGAAACTTTGACAGTCTACTCTTTATGAACCTTGACTGATGCTGCAGTCAGATGCTACTGCTGTTTATAAGACATGTAGCCTATGTTATGGCAAAAACAAGAAAATGTGATAAGGTGTTGATGGTTATGTGTTGATAATGTAATCAATGTAATGACCTGACTAACTGATCTCATTCAGAGTCTTAAGCTACATTTATTTACACAATAAAGATATACTAAAAATGGAAGTTTTTCATTTGGATTTTTCATGTACAGACAACAACATTGACAAAATGATCCCCGTTCACACGGATCCACGAAAACGACTGAATTCTGCTGCCAGGCCAGTTGTTGGCAATGTCACTTTGTAAAGAAACTCTACGCACCTATAAACCTTTTTCATAAAGTCCCATTTTTGTAGTTTACACGGACATGATAATGGTATAGTTTCTAAAAGCTTGCACTTTGAAACCAATTTTCAAAAGTTTGCATTTTCAGGCCCCTAAAAAACTATTGTAAATGAATGGCGTAAACGCATAAAAAGTTGTCCTTTTTAGTTGAAGTGGTTTACACGGCCCATAATGCTCTGATGTGATATTCAGTAGTGATGTCCAGTTTTCGAATGAATCTATCTTCTGAGCCAATTCACCAAATTGGACTAAATCCTCTGAAGCAGTTCACAGCTCCTAACAGCACAGATTTACAAGGTACTCAATCAACTTTCGGACATGTCTGACAGTCACTCCATCTCAAAATGAGCTAATATCCCAGAGTATATGATAAGAGGCTGGTTTTTGCCAACTCATTCACCACTCCATTTAGTCCAACTGTACACTGAACTGAGAACAGCCTTTCAGACATATCCGATATGCTGAGAACCGTCTGCCGATGATTTCATAAAGGGGCGAAATATATGTTTCTGGGGTATTTTGCTGTAAAGCATGAAGTCTATCAAATAAAATGTTTTTGAAACTGATGGCAGTTCTCTGTCAAGTTAAGAGTCGGAAAAGAATTGGACTTCCTGCCACTTGTATTGACTGAAATAAATCTGTGATGCTACTACAGCTTGAAATCCAATACAGCTTGATTGTCCGTGACAATCGTATAATCTAATGATTTTAAAAACAATGTGCAGTTTTGAAGTAACTCATTTTGTGAATCTCTCCAATGGTGACTGTAAACTGAAAAATATACACTCAACTAAAGGATTATTGGGAACGCCATACTAATACTGTGTTTGACCCCCTTTCACCTTCAGAACTGCCTTAATTCTACGTGGCATTGATTCAACAAGGTGCTGAAAGCATTCTTTAGAAATGTTGGCCCATATTGATAGGATAGCATCTCGCAGTTGATGGAGATTTGTGGGATGCACATCCAGGGCACGAAGCTCCCGTTCCACCACATCCCAAAGATGCTCTACTGGGTTGAGATCTGGTGACTGTGGGGCCATTTTAGTACAGTGAACTCATGGTCATGTTCAAGAAACCAATTTGAAATGATTCGAGCTTTGTGACATGGTGCATTATCCTGCTGGAAGTAGCCATTAGAGGATGGGTACATGGTGGTCATGAAGAGATGGACATGGTCAGAAACAATGCTCAGGTAGACCGTGGCATTTAAACAATGCCTAATTGGCACTAAGGGGCCTAAAGTGTGCCAAGAAAACACCCCCACACCATTACACCACCACCACCAGCCTGCACAGTGGTAACAAGACATGATGGATCCATGTTCTCATTCTGTTTATGCCAAATTCTGACTCTGCCATCTGAATGTCTCAACAGAAATCGAGACTCATCAGACCAGGCAACATTTTTCCAGTCTTCAACTGTCCAATTTTGGTGAGTTCGTGCAAATTGTAGCCTCTTTTTCCTATTTGTAGTGGAGATGAGTGGTACCCGGTGGGGTCTTCTGCTGTTGTAGCCCATCCGCCTCAAGGTTGAGCGTGTTGTGGCTTCACAAATGCTTTGCTGCAGACCTCGGTTGTAACGAGTGGTTATTTCAGTCAAAGTTGCTCTTCTATCAGCTTGAATCAGTCGGCCCGTTCTCCTCTGACCTCTAGCATCAACAAGGCATTTTCGCCCACAGGACTGCCACATACTGGATGTTTTTCCCTTTTCACACCATTCTTTGTAAACCCTAGAAATGGTTGTGCGTGAAAATCCCAGTAACTGAGCAGATTGTGAAATCTGGCACCAACAACCATGCCACACTCAAAATTGCTTAAATCACCTTTCTTTACCATTCTGACATTCAGTTTGGAGTTCAGGAGATTGTCTTGACCAGGACCACACCCCTAAATGCATTGAAGCAACTGCCATGTGATTGGTTGATTAGATAATTGCATTAATGAGAAACTGAACAGGTGTTCCTAATAATCCTTTAGGTGAGTGTACAGATCAACTCTGAACATCACAAACGACAGCAAATAGTAAGACTAAAACAGACTATTCATCTGCATAGTTTATTCATGCCACAATGAACGCTGGGAATCATAGATGAGTTTTGTACTATGATGGCATCCAGCAGAGTTTATCTTGCAATAATAACTGGATTGTACATTACCTTGTGAAAGCAGCATCTACTTACCTGCTAAAATTGAGAAAATGCACATGTCGGGTGTAAAGAAATGGCTGAGGAGTTGTGCTGATGTTTCTAATTAGATTTTCCTACATGAGAATAAAAGGAGAACGGTTAAAAATAACCAATGGTGGCTGAAATATACTGGAATAATAATGGTGCAATAATTCAATGGCAGCTACTGCCAAAAAATAAGGAATGTTCACATTTTTAATTACAACAAGTGAGAGTTATCAACTTCACTGGCCAAGCAGACATTATCGACAGGAACTAGTCATCTCAACATCATATCTACAAGTTATGAACAGACAGCGTTGTTTTTGATTACCTGTTCACGTTTGGTGAGTCTGGTCTTGTTATGAATATCAGAGGAGATGAGGGTGAACTGATGTCTGTCCGCCAAAATGCGCAGCAACAAAACTATAGTGCGACTTCCACACTTACCAACCCTGTTATACACAACCTGACTAGGGAAAGGTAAAGCCTGCAACAGAAAAAACTCTTAGTGTTCACTTCAAAACAATCTTACTTTACGGTGGAATGAAAATTCATATGCATATGCATTTATTTGTAACAAATGATATTCAGACTCTCAAATCTTATAGTGGATGACGTGTAGAGCTCTTACTCTGGGTGCTAAAGGTCCATGGCCACCAGAAAATCTCCCTAAAAAGATTAAAACAATAATCAATATATCCTTGCATCCTGAACTTAACAAATAGACACAGCTATGTGATACAAAATGCATACCAAATGCCACTAATCATCATCACTGATAGTCTCACATTTCTTAAGTTCAATATGTATGGCATTTTTAAAACTTGGGTTCTGGAGACTGATATCTTTTAAATGGGTATTTTTGCTTCGGAAATCCACAGGTTATTCCATCCAGCTGTCCATTTTGGTGACTGCTGTCATTGTAGGACGTGCGAATGAAGAATCCAGCACAATGAAAGGCCTCATATCATCCAGTTTACATGGGACTCCTGTGGAATTCACCGTGGGTCTCCTGAGCCAAGAACAACACTGGTGTCGTATGGACTCGTAGTGGAGACAGGAAACTTTGACAGTCTACTCTTTATGAACCTTGACTGATGCTGTTGAACTGACAACAGAACTACAGTAACAAGCTTTGGGTAACGCGGTATGACTTTAATTAACCATTAAGGTATGTTCAATTAGTTAGAAATGTCACGAAACTGTTCATACTCATATTTCAGTGGAAGAAACATCTGATCTGTTACAGCTTCAGCCTAAGGCTTATTATATGATATTAGTAATGTGTCTTTAAAAACCTGGAATTAATTTGTCTGGGTATTTATGAGGGTTTGAGTCAATTACACAAATGTTTGTTTTCTCTAGAAGTGCTTTTGTTTGTTAAAACACTGACAGAATTTCATGTAGTGAATTAGGATGTTTAGGAGGATCTTCAAATTCTAGTCTCACTTTTAAGTTTGAATAACCAAGTGAACAGGGCTGGGTGGGTTACTTTTAAAATGTATTTCACTACAGATTACAAAATACATGCTTTAAAAAGTCATTTGTAACGTATTTCATTACATTACTCAAGTTTAGTCACTTAATCTAAATACTTTAGAATACTTTGGAATACTAATAAGTGTGGAACAAACACAAAAAAGGTCATTGCTTGTTTTTATCTCACAATTCTGACTTTTTCCCTCAGAATTGGGTGATATAAAGTTGCAATTGCGAGTTATAAAGTCAGAATTATGAGAAATAAAGTGAAAATATTGAGAAAAGTCAGAATTATGAGATATAAACTCACATACTAAATTCATAATTGCCAGAAAAAAAGTATAGCAAGTTTATATCTCCCAATTCTGACTTTATAACTTGCAGTTGTGAGTTTAAATCTCGCAATTCTGAGAAAAAGAAGTCAGAATTGTGAAATGCAAACTCGCAATTGTGAGGAGAGAAAAAAAACAAATTGTGAGAAAAAGTTGCAGTGACGAGTGAATAATAAAATGACTCACAAAACATGAAAACAGTCGTGGATCATCAGGTCATGACAGAACAATTAAGTTGACAGTTGAGCAATATTTTTTTTTTAATAAATTCAGTCATTTTGTCTTGTTCAGGACAGTACAAAATAAAAATAACATTTTTATGATCTCTCTTGAAAGTATTAAAATGTTGATGAAACTAAACTCCGCTTTTTCAGACGGTCAGAGTCAGAGAATCACCAATCGCTGTTTAAATGACATTAAAACTCAAAGTAATCACTTTGGTAATCTAAAACACTTTTCAGATGGAACTGTAATCTGATTACCACCCATTTAAAATGAAATACAGTCACTCACATTTTGTATTTTAAATACGTAACTAAGTTACTTGTATTTCGTTACTCCCCAACCCTTCAAGTGTATTAAATACGAGTAATTTTCATACAGTAAATCTCAGGCTGGAGAAATTTTAATGTGTTATTATTATTTATAAGCTATTGTAATTCTTGTAGTCTTCGCCAATTAGACATTGTGACAACTTACCCCATGCCTTCTGACAAACGCATAAGTTTCAGGTCTTACCGATATAATAACCCACATTTAGCAGGATTGTTGGCGCTCCTCCGTTTAACTGGTATAACACAGAGCCCAGACAGAATATGAAGAGAGCGGTCAGACAGAAGCTCAAATCCCGGCGCGATATTCGGAGCAGAACCACCGCGAGCCAGTTCTCCCTCCGGCTCCTCACGCGCATGTAACCGCTCAAATGTTTATGAGAGGGAGGATTTCGAAAAGTCGTCATTATCTCATGATGGGAATCCAGAGAGAATTTTTACTAATCCTTCTGATCTGTATTAACACACACCGATGTCATTTTGGTCTGAAAGCAGCGCGTGTCTCCGTGTGTCCAGGTCGGACTTGTCTCTGGAAGTTTATCATGATGTGGCGGCGCGTGCAGGTGTGCAGCCAGTGGAACACCCCCCGGCCCCCACGGCCCCCACATTCGACACTTTGCCCCCCACATTCTTAACATAATTAATATTAATATCAAAATTCAACAGCAACGATTTCCTTGTCAAATTCCGCCTTCACTTTCTCGTTTTATTTCACTTTATTCGGCTCCTGCAGTCAGAGATCGTGAGGATGGCAAGTAAGTATAGGCTATATATCACCATGTTTGTTTCCCTTGCAAAAGTGATTCATTTTTCTAGCTTTAAAGTCTCAACGGGTTTTTACCTCAACAGGAAATCGGTCTGCTTTCAGTTGATCCGCGAACAAAACTTCACTCAACATTATAGCGCCTGACATCTATAACCACAATAAGCTTTGTGCTTTGCTACTTTTAATTTGGAACAATGTCGGCAGTTTTCAAATTCTGCTGATTGTATCAGTTCAAATAAATGTGTTTTTTGCACTCAGTTCAAGCGGGTTCACGTGAACCTGTCATATCTTCCTCTTTACTGTTTATTTACTGGTATGAGAGGCTTTGCTGTGAATAAGTCGACGTGAACCCCTGCAACCCCTTCAGCCGCACTTATTCACGAGTACATTATTGCTTTTATAAAACGGTAACCGCACAATATAAATATTAAAGCCAAAAATATGTATCAATGACACTTTCATGAAGTAAATTCAGTAAATGCCTTCCTTCCGCCGGAAAAAATAGTCCCTAATCGTAAACAGTAACAAAGTTTCATTATTACGTCATTAGATGGCGGCAAAGGCTCTTTATGAGTGTGTTAGGCCCCGATCAGGTCTTAAAACGCGAGGCGCACCGCACTGCCTTTTTTTGTTGATTTTAGAAAAAAAGAGCTGTGCAGTGCCGTTATTTACGTTTCGATTCGATTGGACAATGGAAACAAATGCAAATGACTTTGGCCGCTTTTCTATGGTGGCTGAGAGAGCTCAAAGCGCTGCAAATAAGAAAACACATGCAAATAAAAAAAAACGTGATCATCAGTTTGACAACACGTGCTGCAAATCCTCACAACACATGCAAACACAAAACGCTGCATATACAAAAACGCGCTGCATATACAAAAACGCGCTGCATTTACAAAAACGCGCTGCAAATACAAAAACGCGCTGCATTTACAAAAATGCGCTGCATATACAAAAACGCGCTGCATTTACAAAAACGCGCTGCATTTACAAAAACGCGCCGCATATACAAAAACGCGCCGCTTTTACAAAAACGCGCCGCATTTACAAAAACGCGCCGCATATACAAAAACGCGCCGCATTTACAAAAACGCGCCGCATATACAAAAACGCGCCGCATATACAAAAACGCGGCGCTTTTACAAAAACGCGCCACATATACAAAAACGCGCCGCTTTTACAAAAACGCGCCGCATTTACAAAAACGTGCCGCGTATACAAAAACGCGCCGCTTATACAAAAACGCGCCGCATTTACAAAAACGCGCCGCATATACAAAAACGCGCAGCATATACAAAAACGCGCCGCTTTTACAAAAACGCGCCGCATTTACAAAAACGCGCCGCATTTACAAAAACGCGCCGCATTTACAAAAACGCGCCGCGTATACAAAAACGCGCCGCTTATACAAAAACGCGCCGCATTTACAAAAACGCGCCGCATATACAAAAACGCGCCGCTTTTACAAAAACGCGCCGCATTTACAAAAACGCGCCGCATATACAAAAACGCGCCGCATATACAAAAACGCGCCGCTTTTACAAAAACGCGCCGCATTTACAAAAACGCGCCGCATTTACAAAAACGCGCCGCATATACAAAAACGCGCCGCATTTACAAAAACGCGCTGCATATACAAAAACGCGCTGCATATACAAAAACGCGCTGCATATACAAAAACGCGCTGCATTTACAAAAACGCTCTGCATATACAAAAACGCGCTGCATTTACAAAAACGCGCTGCATTTACAAAAACGTGCTGCATTTACAAAAACGCGCTGCATATACAAAAACGCTCTGCATATACAAAAACGCGCTGCATTTACAAAAACGCGCCGCATATACAAAAACGCGCCGCATTTACAAAAACGCGCCGCATATACAAAAACGCGCCGCTTTTACAAAAAACGCGCCGCATATACAAAAACGCGCCGCATTTACAAAAACGCGCCGCATATACAAAAACGCGCCGCATATACAAAAACGCGCTGCTTTTACAAAAACGCGCCACATATACAAAAACGCGCCGCTTTTACAAAAACGCGCCGCATTTACAAAAACGCGCCGCATTTACAAAAACGTGCCGCGTATACAAAAACGCGCCGCTTATACAAAAACGCGCCGCATTTACAAAAACGCGCTGCATATACAAAAACGCGCCGCTTTTACAAAAACACGCCGCATTTACAAAAACGCGCCGCATTTACAAAAACGCGCAGCATATACAAAAACGCGCCGCTTTTACAAAAACGCGCCGCATTTTACAAAAACGCGCCGCATTTACAAAAACGCGCCGCATTTACAAAAACGCGCCGCGTATACAAAAACGCGCCGCTTATACAAAAACGCGCCGCTTTTACAAAAACGCGCCGCATATACAAAAACGCGCCGCTTTTACAAAAACGCGCCGCATTTACAAAAACGCGCCGCATTTACAAAAACGCGCCGCGTATACAAAAACGCGCCGCTTATACAAAAAACGCGCCGCATTTACAAAAACGCGCCGCTTATACAAAAACGCGCCGCTTTTACAAAAACGCGCCGCATTTACAAAAACGCGCCGCATTTACAAAAACGCGCCGCATTTACAAAAACGCGCCGCATTTACAAAAACGCGCCGCATATACAAAAACGCGCCGCATATACAAAAACGCGCCGCTTTTACAAAAACGCGCCGCATTTACAAAAACGCGCCGCATTTACAAAAACGCGCCGCATATACAAAAACGCGGCGCATTTACAAAAACGCGCTGCATATACAAAAACGCGCTGCATATACAAAAACGCGCTGCATATACAAAAACGCGCTGCATTTACAAAAACGCTCTGCATATACAAAAACGCGCTGCATTTACAAAAACGCGCTACATTTACAAAAACGTGCTGCATTTACAAAAACGCGCTGCATATACAAAAACGCTCTGCATATACAAAAACGCGCTGCATTTACAAAAACGCGCCGCATATACAAAAACGCGCTGCATTTACAAAAACGCGCCGCATATACAAAAACGCGCCGCTTTTACAAAAACGCGCCGCATTTACAAAAACGCGCTGCATTTACAAGAACGCGCTGCATTTACAAAAACGCGTTGCATTTACAAAAACGCGCTGCATTTACAAAAACGCGCTGCATTTACAAAAACGCGCTGCATATACAAAAACGCGCTGCATTTACAAAAACGCGCTGCATATTTTCGCGCCACTATTTTCACAGATGTGTGTTTTTGCAGTTTACACGGAAATGAAAGACATTCATTTTCTGCACTTACAACTGTGTATCAGAGTTACCTGTAGATTTTAATTTCTGTACCCACTAAAGTCTTTTCCTTTTGACAACAGGTGAATCTCCTCCGGTTGTCACTATAAATGATCCGTCACCTGCAGCATCCTCACTGGCCTACTAGCCTGAACTCCTTTATGTAAACAGACATGACATAATGATGCAACGACGAATGGTGATGTGCCAAATTCTGTCCGCCACCAAATTATTAACCCCTCGAATTGGTAGGTTTAGAGGAGGGTAATAATTTGGGAGGGAGTCGAAATTTGGCACTGACTGTATGCTCGACCCAACCGTACGATTTTTTTATAAATTCGGGCTAAGGTTAGGAGATAGTTTTGAAAACTGGCTGGTTATGTACTTGCTCAAAAATTGATTTTGGATGATTTATGTATATATATATACACGAATCAATGTTTTTATTTATTTATTGTTTAGCTTTATTAGTTTTTAAAACACATCTTCGATAATCCATTTACAAACATTCAATTCATTTAGTCAACTTTAATCCATAAAATAACAGAACCCTTCTTTACCCCATAACAGAACGTTACAGATTAAAATATGTAGCTTATGAAAAATTTTACAAGCAAAAATCCCCAAATAGGTCCTATATTACAGCAGGAAATAAATATGTTTTGAAACGTTTGAACATTACTCAAAATATGCGACAATGCGGTTCACAGAAAACATGTGTTTTAGTTTGGCCAGATAACAAAATGATATAAAAACTGTTTCTAATGAAATAAAAGATCAATGTGATGATGATCTATTCAATGACAACAAATATAAGTTTTCACTCAGTTTCACTATATACTGTCAAAGGCAACATTTACGGTTTCCACAAACTCCTAAAGTAGCCTAAAATTTGGAACTGGTGCCTTTTGTTCTGAATCAAATTTAAGCTGCAATGATCTAATCATTCATCAGTGTGCACTAGTGGTTTCCAATGAAATCACAAATGAAAGTCAACCTACTTCAGCGTCTACTGTGCCGTCTAAAGCCTAAAAGGACAGAATACGTCAGGTACGGAGAAATTTTAGCTAGAAAAAAACATTCAGGTGAAACAAAAGCATGTAGCAAAAGTCAGTGATCGATGATTCCTGATCTTTAAACTTCAGAAGTCAGTTCACCGCTGCTTTTTGTAATCGATCAGCTGGCATTATCCAAAGCTGCTCCCACAGTTCTGGAATCCAGTATGATGCTGTCTCAAGGGATCACGCATATCTCTGACAATCCTCTCAATGGGATCTGTGACATACGAAATAAAGTCAGAAACATTTGCAAAGAATTTTCACAGACATGTTTCTACCAGTTGCGGACTGGGACAGTAAATCAGGCCGGGAATTTGACTCCAATCCAGGTCCACCAGCCTGCTAAACTTATAGGGTAACCCTGTTAGTTGATGGAACAGGTAGACGACCATTCATGATATGAATGGATAAATAAATAAACCCTCAAAAACTCACTAGGAATAGACCATCTCTACTACCACACCAAAGACAAATATAAAAGTGGCTTACACATTTTAAGAAGGGATAATAAAAGATACATATTCACATGTTAAAATATTTTTATTTTATATATTTCCAATGCTCTATGTATCCCCATACAGTAAGTAAAACAACGTGCTAGTTTGTCATTAAGAGGCGCTTTTAAAACTTCTATCATTATATATATTTGTATTATTTTTTTATAAAGAATAGATTTTATCTATTGTAAGTTGCTTCGGATGAAAGCGTCCATCTGCCAAATGATGAAGTAAATGTTAGGGGTGGAACAGTTCAACTTTTTCCCGGTTCGTTTTTTTTTTTCATCGCTGCTGTTGTAATGTCTGGGAACCCAGAATGTTCATCCATCAACAGAAACATATATTAACTGAACCCTGATTGTTTTACGTGTTATTTATAGTAAACCATATTACAGATGCTTTGTCAGATTTAAGTTGAACAGCGGACCGTCCGAGCGCGTGGAGAACCGAGTGTGGGGAACCGAACGGATCGATTTTTTTTTCCACCCCTAGTAAATATTATGTAAATGTAATTCTGACCGACCTGTTCCCTTACCGGCGAACATGGCTGGGATTTTGCAGCAACTTGCTGCATCTGTGGCCAGGGCTTTACCTCTCTGCTCCTCCTTTGCGTTCACGCTCTATTTTTTGCACTATTTTCCAAGATAAAGCCTGTCTCTGGATATAGCCGATTAGGCAGTGCTTCGCTGATGTTGGGTCATGTGGTGGTGCCATTTTCACTCCGCGATCGCCTGATTCGTAGATTCATAAGTGCGTCAATTAATTCGCAGTTGCATACCAGCCTATTGCACGTCAGTCTGATCGACAGCACAGCGGCAGCCGGCAGGCCAGAATGACCATCAGGCCCGGGAAATGTCCCAGTGCTCCCGATGGCCAGTCCGCCCCTGGTTTCTACAGTTACCAACATTGCAAATCTAGTAAAGTTTTTCATTTTTTCATTTAAAAAAAAAAATAATAATATGCATTTATAAAACTATACTTTGTTATATTACTTTGGCAGATAATATAGAATTTACAGAAAATGGGAGTGATGGCAAATTTCACATCATTCCATCTCTCAATATTTTGTCCCTCCACTATCATGAATTTTTTATTTTTTTTGCTATTGCAGCAAATGGGAATACAAAAATGATTTTTGCTGTTGTCTCTCGTTCACCACTATAAAAGCTTTACCCATCTATGAAGACTCGTGAGAACCCCGGAAATGTGAAAAGGGTCTTTTGACCCAGACTGGGAACTCACTGCCATACGATGCTGCTTTAGAAGTTGTCGGACTCTTGTCTGATCAATCAGAATGGCAATGTCACCCAAAGGTTTGTCCAGATCTTCAGAATATCTCTGGACCAGAGAGAAAGGCACTCCATAACGGCCATGCTGAAAGAAAGAGAAGAGAAGAGTGATCAACAACTTTGAAGCTCAAGACGCACGCGTGTAGAATTTGTTTTGCGCCAATCAGTTGTTCCACAAGGTGGGAAACACTGGACCTGGCCACTATTTCACAGTAGAAAATGAAACTAAAGAGACAGAACAGCAACAAAATACAACCCAAAAATGAAACTTTCTAGAGCACGTCGACCGTCTATTTCTTTAATGAAATGATTGAACTATATTTTGCATCAATAATTTTTATTCTTTAAAATTTTATATTTAGAAATACTAAATATTTACCTCTAAATTATTCAGTTCATTTTAATTAATAGAGTATGTTTAAAGAGGCCCCTTTTCACAACATATAATGTAAGTCAGAATGAGTCTGTGAAGTTTCAGCTCAAAATACCCCACAGCTTGTCAAATTTGGGTGTGAGCGAAAACACGCTGTTTTTGTGTGTGTCCCTTTAATGCAAATGACCTGCTGCTTTCCAGAAGAGGGTGGAGCTTTAACAGCTCACGCTTCAGACACTCAACAACAACAAAGCTGGAGAATCTCACGCAGCCAAAATGAGGATTGTCAGTAACGCGTTCAGCCTTACATTGTTCAGTCGGACACTGATGGAGAGACTCAGGAAGAAGTTACAACATTTAGAATGAAATTGGACGTTTCTGAACGGTTAGTGTATAAATTTAAGTAGTTGCTGTGGAGTTGATTCAACTCATGGACTAGCATGTGCCGTCATGTTAATATTCTGTGCAAATCCATCCAGTCCGGCGTAAAATGATGGCATGGTAACACTCTACAACAACTACTCTAAAACAGCCCAACATGGGCTCACCCCCTTTACTGTGTATGGCAGGATTTATGTAAATTTTAAAGTTTGTGATGTCACTGGATTTGGTGCAACGTGAAAACAATCGTGAAAACATGTAAACTGATGCTTTGTTCTATTTATGACATACTCCAAGCATATGGATTTGCAACCATGCCTTTGTTGTGTCCATTGTACAGTCGTGTCCAAAAGTTTTGAGAATTCCATAAATATTAGTTTTCACAAAGTTTGCTGCTAAACTGCTATTAGATCTTTGTTTCAGTTGTTTCTGTGATGTACTGAAATATAATTACAAGCACTTCATACGTTTCAAAGGCTTTTATCGACAATTACATGACATTTATGCAAAGAGTCAGTATTTGTAGTGTCGGCCGTTCTTTTTCAGGACCTCTGCAATTCGACTGGGCGTGCTCTCAATCAACTTCTGGGCCAAATCCTGACTGATAGCAACCCATTCTTTCATAATCACTTCTTGGAGTTTGTCAGAATTAGTGGGTTTTTGTTTGTCCACCCGCCTCTTGAGGATTGACCACAAGTTCTCAATGGGATGAAGATCTGGGGAGTTTCCAGGCCATGGACCCAAAATTTCAACGTTCTGGTCCCCGAGCCACTTAGTGATCACTTTTGTCTTATGGCACGGTGCTCCATCGTGCTGGAAAATGCATTGTTCTTCACCAAACTGTTGTTGGATTGTTGGAAGAAGTTGCTGTTGGAGGGTGTTTTGGTACCATTCTTTATTCATGGCTGTGTTTTTGGGCAGAATTGTGAGTGACACTCTCTTGGATGAGAAGCAACCCCACACATGAATGGTCTCAGGATGCTTTACTGTTGGCATGACACAGGACTGATGGTAGCGCTCACCTTGTCTTCTCCTGACAAGCCTTTTTCCAGATGCCCCAAACAATCGGAAAGGGGCTTCGTCGGAGAATATGACTTTGCCCCAGTCCTCAGCAGTCCATTCACGATACTTTCTGCAGAAGATCAATCTGTCCCTGATGTTTTTTTTTGGAGAGAAGTGGCTTCTTTGCTGCCCTTCTTGACACCAGGCCATCTTCCAAAAGTCTTGGCCTCACTGTGCGTGCAGATGCGGTCACACCTGCCTGCTGCCATTCCTGAGCAAGCTCTGCATCCCGCAGCTGAATCCTCTTTAGGAGACGATCCTGGCACTTGCTGGACTTTCTTGGACGCCCTGAAGACTTCTTTACAAGAATTGAACCTCTTTCCTTGAAGTTGCTGATGATCCTATAAATTGTTGATTTAGGTGCAATCTTAGTAGCCACAATATCCTTGCCTGTGAAGCCATTTTTATGCAACGCAATGACGGCTGCACGCGTTTCTTTGCAGGTCACCATGGTTAATCATGGAAGAACAATGATTTCAAGCATCACCCTCCTTTAACATGTCAAGTCTGCCATTCTAACCCAATCAGCCTGACATAATGATCTCCAGCCTTGTGCTCGTCAACATTCTCACCTGAGTTAACAAGACGATTACTGAAATGATCTCAGCGGGTCCTTTAATGACAGCAATGAAATGCAGCGGAAAGGTTTTTTTGGGATTAAGTTCATTTTCATGGCAAAGAAGGACTATGCAGTTCATCTGATCACTCTTCATAACATTCTGGAGTATATGCAAATTGCTATTATAAAAACTTAAGCAGCAACTTTTCCAATTTCCAATATTTACTGTATATCATTCTCAAAACTTTTGGCCACGACTGTAAAAGTCATCAAGTTTTTGTATCATTCCAGTAATTAATTATTCCATTAAACCATTCAAGTAATTATTATTATTATTTTTTAAAATCAGTCTAAATGTCCAAAAATCACCAGAGGGTTAACTGCAAAGACAAACAGGCCAAATTTTAACCATCTAAGCAGATGGTCTGAGGCGCACGGTGCAGGTGCACTTAGGCCGTTTGAATCCATTTTTGCTTGTTTAACGACAAAAAAAATGGTCGGCAATGTTCCAAAAGGGTTGTACTTAGTCTCTTAATGAGTGATGGATGTGTTTTGGGCGCAACGTGCAAGAAACCAATCAGACTGTCATCTCCCATTCCCTTTAAAAACAGGTCCGCTTGAACCATGGAGGATTGCTATTTACATGGCGGGATAGAGACCCTCAACCTGAACAGTCAGTTTAAATACATGTGTGTGTTGCCACGATTAGTCAAATAATTAAATTTGTCATTACTGCAAATAGGTCATTCTGATACATCTGGAACCTTTAAAAACAATCATCTTAAACATAGCATTAATCAATTAAAAAAAAGAAACAGATACCTTGTCAGAATATGGCTCATCTGTGAGGTCGATGCCATCAAAGCATAATTTTTCCTCCACTAAAGTCTCCAGGTTGGCCATTTTCCCAGAGTGAACTTTCTTAGCAGGTCTGTAAATGAGGGACTTGGAGATCCTAGGAATTTCTGGGCCAGAGTTTGACTTGGATGATGTGATTGTGGAAACCTCCTTTCTCCCAATGCCAGTGTCCCTGCTCTTTAATAACGGCAGTGGAAGAGGTTTTGGAGGAATTGGTGGTTTCATGCGCTGTGTGCTTGGAGGAAGATCATCCACAGTTACCGCTTCATACTCCACCACTGAAACATTTGAGGACGGCTGAGCTCCATATACAATCTCTTCAGACTCATCAGATTGGAGAAGATTCTCCTGTACTTGCCTGGAATTCTCCTCAGCACTGTCAGACAACAGTTTTCTTTCAGGACTTTGGAACAGATGAAGTTCCTCTATTGAGAAGTAACGCTTCACTAGATCCATTCGAGTAGGCTGATGATTCAGAGCGCCGCAACTGCGACTCAGGTTTTTTCCTCCGAGCATGTTGTGGTTCCTTCCCAGATGAAGATTCTGCATGGAGTCGATCTGCAGTGGAAGTGGAAGGTCCGGTCTGGTTTGTGGGCTCAACCTGCTGGAATGGCAGAGGGGTAGGATGGGAAACTCAGGGAGGAGAGTTGACTGGACTCAAAGCCTGATGAGGACCTGCTTAAATGAGACGTCTTTTTGCCTTTTCCTACAAGAAGATTCATGTGAAGAAGATGTGATACACCATGACAACAAAACAGTTAAAATTAAGTCATACGAGTTATATAAAACATACACACACACACACACACACACACACACACACATATACAGTGGGTTCACAAAGTATTCAGACCCCCTTAAATTTTTCACTCTTTGTTATATTGCAGCCATTTGCTAAAATCATTTAAGTTCATTTTTTTCCTCATTAATGTACACACAGCACCCCCATATTGACAGAAAAACACAGAATTGTTGGCATTTTTGCAGATTTATTAAAAAATAAAAACTATGACATGGTCATATATTTACATATACATATATTTAACTCAGGTGCTGTCCATTTCTTCTGATCATCTTGAGATGGTTCTACACCTTCATTTGAGTCCAGCTGTGTTTGATTATACTGAGTGGACTTGATTAGGAAAGCCACACACCTGCCTATATAAGACCTTACAGCTCACAGTGCATGTCAGAGCAAATGAGAATCATGAGGTCAAAGGAACTGACTGAAGAGCTCAGAGACAGAATTGTGGCAAGGCACATTTCTGCTACACTTAAGGTTCCCAAGAGCACAGTGGCCTCCATAATCCTTAAATGGATGACCAGAACCCTTCCTAGAGCTGGTCGTCTGGCCAAACTGAGCTATCGGGGGGGGGGGGGGGGGGGAGAGCCTTGGTGAGAGAGGTAAAGAAGAACCCAAAGATCACTGTGGCTGAGCTCCAGAGATGCAGTCGGTGGGAGGTGGGAGAAAGTTGTAGAAAGTCAACCATCACTGCAGCCCTCCACCAGTCAGGGCTTTATGGCAGAGTGGCCCGACGGAAGCCTCTCCTCAGTGAAACACGCATGAAAGCCATCATGGAGTTTGCTAAAAAAAAAAAAACATCTAAAGGACTCCAAGATGGTGAGAAATGAGATTCTCTGGTCTGATGAGACCAAGATAGAACTTTTTGGCCTTAATTGTAAGCGGTATGTGTGGAGAAAACCAATCACTGCTCATCACCTATCCAATACAGTCCCAACAGTGAAGCTTGGTGGTGGCAGCATTATGCTGTGGGGGTGTTTTTCAGCTGCAGGGACAAGACGACTGGTTGCAATCAAGGGAAAGATGAATGCGGCCAAGTACAGGGATATCCAGGACGAAAACCTTCTCCAGAGTGCTCAGGACCTCAGACTGGGCCGAAGGTTTACCTATTTTAGCACACAGCTAAAATAACGAAGGAGTGGCTTCACAACAACTCCGTGACTGCTCTTGAATGAGAGAACCAAAGCCCTGAATTTGATTCAATTGAGCATCTCTGGAGAGACCTAAAAATGTCTGTCCACCAATGTTTACCATCCAACCTGACAGAACTGGAGAGGATCTGCAAGAAGGAATGGCAGAGGATCCCCAAATCCAGATGTGAAAACTTGTTGCATCTTTCCCAAAACGACTCATTTTTTGATCAAAAGGGTGCTTCTACTAAATACTGAGCAAAGAGTCTGAATACTTAGGATCTTGGGATATTTCAGTTTTTTCTTTTTAATAAATCTGCAAAAATGACAACAATTCTGTGTTTTTCAGTCAATATGGGGTGCTGTGTGTACATTAATGAGGATTTTTTTGTTTTTGAAAATTGATTTTAGCGAATGGCTACAATATAACAAAGAGTGAAAAATTTAAGGGGGTCTGAACACTTTCCATATCTATATATATATACTTTTATTCAGCAAGGATGCATTAAATTGATCAAAAGTGACAGTAAAAACACTTAAAAGCATTTTGTATTTCAAATAAATGCTGCTCTTTTAAACTTTCTATTCAAAGAAAAAAAAATTGCACAACATTGATAATAATAATAATAAATGTTTCTGTAGCAGCAAATCAGCATATTAGAATGATTTCTAAAGCATCATGTGACCCTGATGACTGGAGTAATGATGCTGAAAATTTAGCTTTACAACCACAGGAATAAATGACATTTTATGATATATTTAAATAGAAATTGTTTATTTTAAATTATAAAAATATTTCACAATATTACTGTTTTTACCGTATTTTTGATCAAATACATGCAGCCTTGGTGAGCTTTAGAGACTTTTCAAGAACATAAAATCTTTTTAATAGCAGTGTATTTACATGACACAGATCATAGACTGACAGAAAAGTTCATGCAAAGAGAAACTGTTATGTTGTGCATAGTGATGAAATATTGAAATATATAGTTTAAGAGTGAAAAGAATGAGCTGGATGGAAACAGACAAGAGCAGACAGGAATAAGCAGGCGGTTCAGATGAATAGATCATAGAGTTTTTATTCCATAGCTTCTGTAATGACATCGACTGACATCTATTCCTTCGGTCAGTGACACAGACAGAGCTCGACCGCGACCGATCAGAGTTTCAGTCGGATCCATGTACGTGGATTCTGTACGTTTTTAGCCACAGTTGCAAAGAACATGTAAGATGTAAGAACATGTGGATGAATCTCACAAAATCTTAAGAACATTTCCGGGTCAAATGTAATCCCAAAATCGAATAAATAAATAAAAAGTTACATTTAGCTTAACAAAAACAAACACTATTTCAGGACCATTATGAACTTCGCATTGTGAGATTGTCTGGAAATAAACAGTCCACCTTCAAACTGTAAGAAACATCATTATTAATGTAATGCAAAAATAATTAAATACTAATCAAATGGTATATATTATTATATCTAATAAAGCAATATTAATATTACATAATTTTAATGAATATTTTCTAAGTATTAAATAATTAACTTAATTAAATTCGTATTAATGCATTAAAGAATTAGCTATATTAATTTATAGCTAATTAAAAAATAATATTAAAATAATGAAAAATTATCACAAAAAAAAAACTAATATAATTCATTTAGTGTTTAATAGGCCTGTATATGAAAAAAAAAAAACCTCAATTGGCTCAGAACAGGCCTTTTCTTTTAATTTGGTATTTTTCAAAGTTGAATTTGGGGTGAAATGTGACCTGGACATGTTTTTATGAGATTCACTCTTCTTTTTTTAAATTTTTTTTATTTAAGATTGAATATCAAAAGACATTTCGATGTCATCGCAGCTGTGATTGTATCTTTTGTCTCTACCTGTGGAGTAAGATGTACTGTAAATATATCTACTTTAGTCTGATATGTTTGCATATCACAAATGATTTTAGGCACATCTAAAGATATTGTGCAACATCATTATTTTTACTAGAAAAATATACACACACAAACAGCAACGTCTCGCAAGCACAAGCAAAAAAAAAAAAAGACATCGTCAACTCTTCACAAGGGCTATTAACATTCACATGAGCATGTTATGACTAATATTGTTTATCTAAACCAATGCAAATGAACGCCATAAACATTTATGTGAATTTCAAGCTGTAACAGTGAATAATATTGATATTTGGACCAAAATTTTTCACTCTTTTGGTTCAACACAAATTCAGCAAATCACGCAACACTGTAGAAACTCGGTTCTCGAATGGAAATGGACTGAAGTGAAATCTCAAAGCAAAGTCACGTCACGAGTAACTGATGCTGTGGTGTCGGATATGGATGAGAGATGCTCTGGTCCGTTGAATGCTGGGAATGAAAGCAGATGAGCCTCGCGTGTCGTCCTCGCAGCAGAGAGAGGAATGAAAGCAGAAGACAGACATGAAGCCGCAGTTCAGCTGCGTCGACTGGATTCTGGAGCATGCAGAGATCACAGACGGCAGCTCAAAGATAGGAGGAAGAGGAGGGCTGGAGAGTCACAGACGAGGAAGGCTGTCATTACCGTTCTCCAGGTTCTCGTTGCTCTCGTAACAGCCCGAGTCTCGAGGAGAGTCTCCTGGCGGGACGCTGCCTTCGGACAGCAGCTTCTCTTGGGAGTCTCCAGATGATCCCTCGCGCTCCGGGTCGCTGTTGCCTGGAGAAAAACGACTTGTTTGACTGATATTTGATTTGAATTCTTCCCTAAAAGATACGATGAAATCTAAAATGAGCTCGTAATTTGGTTCGCTTTCATTATTTTTAATCATTTAGCAGACGCTTTTATCCAAAGCGACTTACAAGGGGAGCTTAGGGGTCAGGTGTCTTGCTCAAGGACACTTTAGTCATAGTATTGAAGGTGGAGAGAGTGCTGTTTATTCACAATCCCCACTTTCAATTCCTGCCGGCGTGGGAATCGAACCAGCAACCTTCAGGTTACAAGCCTGACTCCCTCACCACTAGGCCACGGCTACCCAATACTAATACCTTTTTAGTTTGCTTATAATATTATAACCTTTTTCTGTTACATATTTCATCAAATTAATATACACCAGGTTTTAGGAGTATCTTAATGAGAAATGAACACATATCTGGGTACAGTTTTACAGTAATACATTTTTACATCCCTTACTGACAGACATTTCAGGTGAATTTTGAAGTAAATATTGTGTAAATATTTTTCTAAAAATAGTTTTTACTTTTAATATAATATAATATAATATAATATAATACAATACAAATACCATAGCTACAGTTAATTTTTTTTTAAAGTCTTTTCTTCTCATCAAGGCTGGATTTAATTGATCAAAAATAGAGTAGTATTGTGAAGAATTGTTACCATTTAAAATAACAGTTTTTTTTTTATTGCAGGGCTCCAGACTAACTTTTCCACTGGTTGCACTGGTGCTACCAATTTTTTTTTTTTTTTGCCACAACAATTTTAATCAATGCATGCTTGATGAATAGTCGTCTTAATCTTAAATATATTAAATCACAGTGGCTGATGACCGATATAAATCTGATATATATATATGCATAATTTATATTTATTTTAATTCATATTTAATAAATTAGAAATATGAAAAGTATGAATTAATCGAATATATATATATATATTGAGCAATGCACGTGTACGTTCGCTCTCTAGCGGTTAATATATAGAACTGCACGTGTCCTGCGGAAGAACATTGTAGCCGGAACTACTTCTCTCTGTTAGTCTATGACGAGTCACGCAGGTACTGTGATACTCCGCAGCGCAGCCGAGTCCGGTCTGAAATAGTCCGAATATAAACACTTATTATAGGCGTACCGCAGTGATTCAGGATAAGACAAAAACACGGTTTGGAAAATGGATTCATGATATACTCGTTCATTTTGAAAACAAAACAGTTACGGACGGCAGCAGCTGCTGATACCTCTTTCTGTTACACACGCGTGAATGACACGATCATGCACTCGCACAAATGCGACCACATGAAATTTTAACTCGCACATTCTCAAAAAAAGGTCGCATATGCGACCATTTTGGTCGCAGTCTGGAACCCTGTATTGTAATATATTTTAAAAGGTAATTGTCAGCATCATTACTCCTGTCTTCAGTGTCACATGATCCTTCAGAAATCACTTGAAAAGAATTTTATTAAAATCAACTCAATCTCTCTCACTGTCACACTCCTGCAGAAGCTCCACGGCGGTGAGCAGCACGGCTCTGTGCTGAGGGTCTCTGATGTTCAGCTCGTCCAGATCTTCCTCCTCCAAAAGTTTAAACGTGTCCAGATCCTCATAGCCGTTGAACAGGAACGTGGGCATGTGCTCCTGCGGGATGATAAACCAGGGTTATTATATTATTGATCTATTATGCTCTTTTTTCAAAGTTTAAAAAACACCTTATTTTTCACACGTTTTACATTGTTGCACCACCTCTTTTCCTGAACTGTAACGTTTCCTGAAGCCAACTATGGTCGCGAGCTTGCAACCATAGTTGGTTAATGATGCTTTGAAACAAACACCTGTTTAGCGCCAGTCTCGATGAAGCCCCTCCTTCTGAAAACACAATGTGCTGATTGGTCGGTTGGACCAGAGTGTTGTGATTGGTCAACCAGTTCGAGAGTGTTTCGGAAATGTCACATCCCGCATCCATAACTGAGTTTCGACACACTACTAAAGCACATCAACCAGGCCATGCCACTTTATTTTGCGTATGCCTTGGGCAGGAATTATTTAAACAAGGAATAAATAGGTAGTCGTGGCCTAGTGGTGAGGGAGTCGGGCTTGCAACCTGAAGGTTGCAGGTTCGATTCCCACGCCGGCAGGAATTGAAAGTGGGGATTGTGAATGAACAGCACTCTCTCCACCTTCAATACCATGACTAAAGTGCCCTTGAGTAAGACACCTAACCCCTAATTGCTCCCCTTGTAAGTCGCTTTGGATAAAAGCGTCTGCTAAATGATGAAAAATGAAAAAAAAAAAAAAAAAAATGAAAATGGAATATTGTGACATGTTCAATCCTGGCTGTTCCAGGGAGTTTGACTCCTGCTGGAGGGACTTTGCAACTCTACATGGCTTTTTCACGCTCAAACATCAACATTACACACTAAAGAAAGTTGAAAATATAAAAATAAAATAAAATAAAGTCTAATAAATATCAGTTTAGTTTAAAACGAAGCAGTAAAATTACTAGCTGGGGAAAAAAGTTAAATAAGAAAAATTAAATAGTAACTAAGAAAAATAATAAATATGATGACAACTAATAAAAATGACAAAAGCATATATTAAAATTAGTAAAGTAGGTAACAAATTTACTAATAAAAATTTCATGAGAATGACTAAAAATTTTGGTAACACTTCACAATAAGGTTCATTAGTTAACATGCAGCCTTTATGAATCCAATACATTATTAAAATCTTGTTAACATTAGTTAATGCACTGTGAACTAACACGAACAAACAATGAACTAACGTTCATGAAGATTAGTAAAAAATACAATCACAACTGTATTGCTCATGTTAGTTAATTACATTAACTAATGTTTAACTAATAAACCTTACTGTAAAGTGTTACCACAATTTTAACTAAACCAAAACTTAAAAAAGGCACAATATGGAAGATTTTTGGATCCAAAAAAACACTAAAACAATGTTATATATTTTGTTGACTTGTGTAATTATATTATCCGAAATGTTCCGAAGAATGTTTCAATTCAGAGAAATAAGCAATTTTACCGTCACGGACCGTCATCCCCACATTTCCCTCGGTTTCCGCTTTTATTTTGTAGAAACCATGGGAACACCAAAGACGCTTTAATATATTTTGTGTTTTATTAGACAGAGGAGCAACTGCTTGAATACATTTATAGACAGAAATCTAATCATTGCCATATAGCTCGAATCTTGTTTTCTTGATTTTGACCATGTTTTACCATGTCTAATAGTTTATTGCAGTGCGAACAAGTGTCTCACAGCAGCCGGCGAGCGAACGCAGAGCAGCATTATTACAACTTTCAACACTCAAATGTATCTCATATCAAGTCAAGTCACTTATAAAGCGCTTTTTACAATGCAAATTGTGGCAAAGCAGCTTTACATTAATAATTGGCAAATAATGAAAATGGTGTCATTGTCCAGCTTATTCTATATATTTGTATTGATTCATTCAGAGCTGTTTTTGCCCGGCGACTGTGGCATAATAAAAGTTCAGCTGCTCTGTAGACATATGTCGTGCTCGTAGTGGAAAAAATGTACATAGTGTGCCTTTAAAGAATGTAAATCAAAGCTCATTCAAAATATAATACCATAATTATCATTGTACTATATCGAACATTTCAAATATTATAATTCTGTAATGAACGGAGCATTATTGTGTTCAAAGACACGTTACTTTGAGATTGATGCGCTCCAGAAGCTCCTCTACAGAGGTGGGTTTGGGAGGATGGCTTTTCCTCCTCTTCTTCACACTGCGTTTGGGTTTCTCCTCTTCCTCGTTCAGCACCTCCACGTAGATGAACTTAAAAGTTCCCACCTTGTTATTCAGCAGCCCCATCCACGTGCCCATGGGCGGCTTGCTGATGATGTCGATCGTATCTCCTCTCTGTAAGGCAAAACACACGCTGTGGGTGCAGAGCAAAGAGAGCCGACTGTTAATTGATTCATGAGAGATATGACGTCTGACCTTGAGTTTGAGGGAGTCGGTGTCATACGGGCTCGGGGTGAAGTCCGTGTGTACGAGAGCGCGGCCGCAGAACGGTCCTCTGTACGGCAGCTCGTCTTCATCGCCGTCCTCTGACTTCACACTCTCTCGGTTGCTGGTGGACGAATCTGTTGTGCTGACCGTCTGACCGCCTGTGAAACAACTTTTGCTTTAGTCAAGTCAAGTCATCTTTATTTATATAGCGCTTTTTACGATGCAAATTGTGGCAAAGCAGCTTCACATTAATAAGAAAATGGTGTCATTGTGCAGCTTATTCTATATATTATTGATTCATTCCGTTGCAAATATCAATAGTTATTAGTCTAGTTAATTTATGTATATCAGCGTTGGAGAAAACAGTGACGTAATTGTCCGGCTCAGCTCAGTTCACATACAACGACACCAATGCAGGCATATCAAAAACACTGCTGAATATCAAGCAAGTGTCCCCAACTTAAGCAAGCCAAAGGAACCAAAACTCCAACAAAAAGAAAAAAAAAACCTTGGGAGGAAACCTCTTTAGAAACATCTATGACAAAAAACTACCATGGAACAACCTGGTATTCTTTGAAGGAGTGTGTAAATACCTTGGGATATGAATATTGTAATCAGCAAGAATTATTTGAAAGGGGTTGTTTTCAGTTTTGAATCCATTTTTGTAAATATCTGTTTTAATTTCAGGTCAATGGTGTAATTTTGCAATCGAATATTATCGAATAATGATTAATAGATTATAAAACTGCATTAATGAGTGATGTCTGATCAGTGTATTTCAGAAGCAGCTGTGTAATAAATGACAATATATAGTAGTCATTTTCACAAAATAAACCCCTTCAATTATCAGAACATCACCCCGTCGGGTTTATTTTATACTAAAGACCACGAAGCTGTATATTATCTATTCAGTCCCTCCAGAAAAACGCGATTATGCGATCGCTTGATTTCATGCATAATCAGCCAAAGTGTCGCATTTTTTCAACTATGCCGCACTTTCGCCGCATAAATTGCCGATTTCAGCAAGAAAAATATGCGGGGCTAGCATGATTTCATAATCGCTGTATTTTCGTTGCAAAAAAGTCTCATATATCTTAGCAGAAAGTTGAAAAATGTTGCGTTTACTTCACACAAGTAAAGCGCCATTATTTTCCCCCTATTGCCATGGAAACCTTATGAAGTGACGTAATGACGCGACGTGAACGTCATCGGTGAAACCATGATGAAGCACGCCAATAATTCTCATTTGCCAACAAAAATAAGCTCAAAAGAGCGCGCGAAGCAGTTTCCCGCTCTTTTACATGATAGTGGGGGCAAATTATTATATAGTATAATATAGCTAGAGAACTTATTTGACTCAATGTTTTGTAATTTTGAGCCATGTGTTGAAATAAAACCGAATGAGAACTTCAATTTCTGCCTCTTCACATGAAGGCAGTATCTAGAGAGAACAGGGTGTTGGGGGGGGAATCACCTTTTTTTCCTCTTTTGCATCAAAAACCGCAGTTTTTGCAAGTTCTCTCAATTTCATCGCATAAAATTGCAAAAATATCCCGCATATTCCATCGCGTTTTTTAAGAAAACGTGCCGCATAATCAAGGATTTTTGCCCGCAACAATCACAAAAAAATCCCGCGTTTTTCTGGAGGGACTGTCTATTATTCTACTCTATTATATATCTCAAACTTTTTCATCCCAAGGACCACTTTATCTTCCAATTTTTTTCTGAGGACAGAATCCCACTCTAACACGCCCCCCCCCCCCCCCCGAAAACAACAAAATAGGAAGGATAAACTAAATTTAAGTTTAATATGCAATTGTTTCAAGTCAAAAACGAATTATTCAATGATATGATCCATTTTTTTCAACCCCCGTCAGTTTTGTTTTTAATCTCAGATTAAGTGTTTGTAATTTTGTTATGTGCTTTTGTAATTTGTATTTTCTTCCATTTATATTTCAGTTTTAGTCATTTAAGTAAATTAGCTTTAACTTATTTTATTTCATTTAGTTGCAACATTTCTATTTTTTCCATTTCATTACAAAAACTGTTTTTACTAGTTTTAGTTGATAACAACACTGTATTATGCATATCTATTATCCCCACAACCACTCACAGATGCTATTTGGCTTTTTAATATTTGAATGAAAACATATTATAAACAAACAAACATAAAATGGCCATTTATGAATTTTTTTTTTTTTTTTTTTAGGGATGATCATGGTTTTGTCTTTTATATTATATTTGTATATGTCTTTAATAAGGTTTAACATTATTTTTACGTTTTATTTTATCTGATCTTTTCACAAATGCGCTTTGCACAAGTATAGCGAAGCGTTTCCACACACACACTTACTCATGGAGCTCTGTCCGCTGAGGGAACTCCTCAAACTCTCCACTGATCCTCCAGCCTTGAGTTTGGGTTTCTCCAGAGAGTCTGTGTCCGTGTGTGGAGACTGAGGGCTGCTGGGAGCTCTGCTGGGGCTTGACTGAGTCAGACAGAACACACTGAAATCAATACCATGGCCGACAGAGGGCGCTAGACACAGAGAAATGAAGCTGTAACGTACGAAAAGCAAATTCCACAATCATTATTACTTTTGCTCACATTGGAGTTCGAGATCTGATCAACCTCCTAACCCTCGGTATTTGTGTTTGAGCGAGCAGACTTTTTTTGTTGCTGATTTTTGCTTGGTAGAGCAAAAATGGCAAAGTCTTTTGACTTGGGCCAATAAGCAACCCTTTAGTAACCAGCCCGAACATCATTCCGATGGAATTGCTAAAATTGTAACTCAATAGTTCCTTCAGTATTTTGAATTATACATAGGGTACTGAGCAATGTCTGAAACTTGTATTGTGAGCACTTCCTGTGTTTTTTGCCAATTCATGAAGAATCGCTTGTTTGTTTTCCTCACTCGTAAGTCGCTTCGGATAAAAGCGTCTGCTAAATGACTAAATGTAAATGCATAAATCATCACACCATCACCTGCTCCGATGGAGAAGGATTATATTTCTTGGATATGCGTTTCCTCATGGTTTCTTTAACAGATTTCACCTTCCTCCCCAGAGAGATACGGGAAGGTGTTGGAGATCTGGACGCGTCTCTCATGTTGATATTGCCGTTTTCATTCTGCAAGACAGACGTGACAGAATACACAACTTCAACATCTTCTCAAGTTATATGAACGGCATGCAAGAAGTGGGTTCTGAACGTATTTGGAATAGATTTGATCAGTTGTTTTGCACTTTTACAATGTGTCCTTACTGTGGGGTCACAGCTGCTGTTGCACATGTACACAGATCGGCTTGTGAGATCAAATCCTCCAAAGCTACAGGTCCTCTGTGACACACACAACAGAGTTGGTAACGCAAAATCTGGCTCAAATGATTATTATTATATTTAAATCTTGACAAACAAGTTACATTTTCAGTGAATAAAGACTTATGTGTCAATAATGATAAATTACATCTATTCCTAAAGCTGTCGTACGACTATTTTTTCCCTGTCTCCCTGGGGCATGGAAAATAAATCAAAATTTTTTTTTTTTTTTAAATACGTTTTTTTTTGTCATTTTGGAGCTCAACATGACCTTAGGACAAAAAAAAAATAATAATATTTTTTTTTATATATATATATATATATATATATATATATATATATATATATATATAAATAATCAAATAAAACAAGACAAGATATGGTGGTGGTGGATAAAATAAAACAGAATAACAGTGGCTGTACTCACTCCATGGTAGTTAGAGGGGCTCAGGGCTCGTCTCATCTCCCCGTCAGTCACAGAGCGGGACATCCTGGGCTCGACTTCACCGTCTGCCTCGGAGAAGGAGGAACCGCTACCTGCGTCCAGCCCAGAAACTGCTCCACCGGGTCCAGATGCGGGCTCCAGCCCCTGACTGCTGCTGGACTTACTGAAGGCTTTGAAGAGCTTGTGGCTGCTGTAGGTGTCCAAGCTGCTGGAGGAGGGAGACGTGGTCAAACTGTCCGAGTCTCTATCCAGAGACAGCTGTTCATGAAGCACAGAGCTCAGGCCGTCACCCTCAGACACGGCAAGACGTTTGTGCACCCCAGAGTATAGAGAGACGCCCTCCTCGCCAGACGTGAACGCTTCAGGACTCACAGGGTCTGGAGGGGAAACAACAGCAAGTCAAACTCAATTGACCCCATTTGTTTTCTTAAAGGGGTCCTTGATTTTGATGTTGTGGTTTGAGAATAAACAACATCTGCAAAGTTACGACGCTCAAAGTTCAATATAAAGGGAGATTTTTTCCTTTACAGAAATCGCTTTTTAAGAACTACAACAAGCTTTTTCGTGGGTTGGTGACATCACAAACCCCGACATTTACATAAATCCCGCCCCCAGGATTGGCCAGAGTTGTTGTAGTAGAGTGTTGTTGCCATGCCGTCATTTATGCCGGACTGCTTCACAAGTAGGGGTAGTCGTGGCCTAGTGGTGAGGGAGTCGGGCTTGTAACGTGAAGGTTGCCGGTTCGATTCCCACGCCGGCAGGAATTGAAAGTGGGGATTGTGAATGAACAGCACTCTCTCCACCTTCGATACCATGACTAAAGTGCCCTTGAGCAAGACACCTGACCCCTAATTGCACCCCGGGTGCTGTCGCAATAGCTGCCCACTGTGTGTGTGTGTGTGTGTGTGTGTGTGTGTGTGTGTGTGTGCACTTGGGATGGGTTAAATGCAGTGCACCAATTTCGAGTATGGGTCACCATACTCGACTTTCACTTTCACTTTAAAACGAGGGTCAATGCAACGCTGGATTTGCACAAAAGATTAACATGACGATGATTCAACTCCACGGCAACCATATAAATGTATCCACTAACTGTTCAGAAATGTCCAGTTTCATTATAAAAGTTGTAACTTCTTCCTGAGTCTCTCCATCAGTGTCCGAATCCGGTTTGAACAATGTAAACCGAACACGTTTACCGACAATCGTTATTTTGGCTGCGTGAGATTCTCCAGCTTTGTTGTTGTTGTTGAGCAACCGAAGCGCGAGCTGTTAAAGCTCCGCCCTCTTCTGGGAAGGGGGCTGGGAACAGCAGCTCATTTGCATTTAAAGGGAAACACACAAAAACTGTGTTTTTGCTCACACCCAAACAGGGGCAATTTTGACAAGCTCGGGGCACGCCCCACTTTTTTGAAAACCCCTGGTTTGTGTGTCTTTAGTCCGTGTTGTGTTCATGTTTCAGTTGAACTGCACCAGGGTTGGAATGGCAGCGCTCACACTAATTCAAATGAACCACTCTAACAAATCAATTCGTTTTGATCGAACCAAACCTGCCAAGAGTGAAACCCGAATTCACCCCAGAGTGATTTCTAGATGCTCTGCATACATTTCAGGTGTGATTTGAGACGTGAATATGTATGATTGTGTAGGTGTATGAATATGCATTCATCTCTCACCTTTTGATCCGTGTTTTTTGGCCTCATCAATTCTGATGAGCTTCTTTCTCACACGTCGAGTTGAATTAACGAGTTTATGAAGTCGGCGAAAGGTGACGGACTCTTCCAGCTCGTCCTCCGACTGTTCTCTCGACTGTACACACACAAATAACAACACACAATTTAAAACAAAAAATACATAGAAAATAAAATAAAACAAAATAGAAAATAAAATGAATTAAAATAAATCAAATATAAAATAAATTATATATATATTTATATATATATATACAGGGTTGGGGAGTAACGAAATACAAGTAACTTAGTTACGTATTTAAAATACAAAATTTGAGTGACTGCATTTCATTTTAAATGGGTGGTAATCAGATTACAGTTCCATCTGAAAAGTGTTTTAGATTACCAAAGTGATTACTTTGAGTTTTAATGTCATTTCAACAGCGATTGCTGATTCTCTGACTCTGACCGTCTGAAAAAGACGAGTTCAGTTTCATGTTTTCCACTGTTTTCATGTTTTGTGAGTCATTTTATAATTCACTCGTCACTGCAACTTTTTCTCACAATTTGTTTTTTCTCCTCACAATTGTGAGTTTGCGTTTCACAATTCTGACTTCTTTTTCTAAGAATTGCGAGATTTAAACTCACAATTGCAAGTTATAAAGTCAGAATTGGATGATATAAACTTGCAATACTAATTTTTTTTCTTGCAATTGTGAATTTATATCTCATATTTTTGACTTTCCTCAATATTGTGAGTTTATATCTCATAATTCTGACTTCATAACTCACAATTGCAACTTCATATCATGTAATTCTGAGGGGAAAAAGTCAGAATTGTGAGATAAAAACTCGCAATGACCTTTTTTGTGTTTGTTTCACACTTATTAGTATTCCAAAGTATTCTAAAGTATTTAGATTAAGTCACTAAACTTGAGTAATGTAACGAAATACGTTACAAATGACTTTTTAAAGCATGTATTTTGTAATCTGTAGTGAAATACATTTTAAAAGTAACTACCCAGCCCTGTATATATATATAAAATATGCATACAAATAATAATGAATTCGAATAACAAAATAAAAAAAGAAAAGAAAAGAAAAAATGTGGTTTAACGTATGCAAGGTAAAAGGTCCATGCGCACGTAGTGGAAAGTATTTTGACTCATTATTGACCACATAACTTTCAGTGGTCTTTAGTATATAATAAAGCAAAAGTTCCATATATGCAAACTCAACATGTAACTTGTTCTACAGACATGAATGATTGCTCAAATCACGTGTTATTACAGAGACGCGTGCTGCTACTTTACTGAGAGATCAGATGCGTTTTCACCTGACGGACCATAAAACAGGTCAAAAATATCCCACACACACCGATTTAGATCCGAAGACCAGATTATCAGCGACTTGAGGGTGCACGGCTCTTTTCTAGCTTATTTTCCAGCAGGTAGAGAAGTGTTTCTCAGAAGCATCTGTTTTAGCAGCAAACAGGTTAGGCTTAGAAACCACACGCAGAAGAGACAGCCACATCTCAACTATAATTTCCCATCATTCATGGCACTGTGTGTGGCTCTTGCCACAGTTGAGAACCCACAGAAGATCACAGGCCAGAAATAAACCCGGTGAAATGTCAAATACAGCCAGCGTGAGACTATTAAGAGATGTCTGTTATAAACGGCTCTTGTGTGGAAGTCGGAGAGCTGAACATTTCAAACAAACTATTTCAGCGGGTGGGATGTAATGGAACTGGCATCTGTAAAATTCTATTGTCATCGATGAACAAGCACAAACACTATAATAACTGGTCAGAATGTTGAATCCCTCACATAAAAGCATTTTGGAGGAGGTACTATGGTGCAAAAATGATAAACAGTAACAGTCAATGGTATTTGACTCATTTATTTTTATTATTCACTTTGGCAGTGAATCATTATGTTCATATACAGCTGAACTTCAAAGTACGGTACTGTTTAAAAGTTTTGGGTCAGTTTTATTCAGTTAGGGTGCATTAAACTGACCAAAAGTGACATTAAAAAATGCGTTTCTTTTGAACTTTGGTCAAATAATTCTAAAAACAGCTTCCACAAAAATATGAAGCAGCACAACTGTTTAATAATAATAATAATAATGATAAATGTTTCTTGAGTAGCAAATCAGCATATTAGAATGATTTCTGAAGGATCATGTGACACTGAAGACTGGAGGCTTTACCTTATACTTTAAAACCAGTTAAAATAGAAAACTAAAAACAATACTTTACAATATTACTGTTTTTGCTGTAGTTTTGATCAAAGAAATGCAGCCTTGCTGAGCAGAACAGACTTCTTTCAAAAACGTTTTGAAATCTTACTAGCCCCAGACTTTTGAACAGCAGTGTAGCTTAAAGAATATCATAGTGTTAACATGAACATACAAAACGCGTATGCTGAACTCAAAAATTTGATCGATTTTGAACACGCAAAATTTCTATGATATGATGATATGACACTTTTTAAAAACAAACTCAACATCCAACGAAATGTAAAAATATCCAATCTTCTGCAATTTACTGCAAAAACTTTGTGCTCCTTTCATTCAGCTCACCAAATTTTGGGGGTAACCCATTACAAGTGTTATGTAATCAGATTACTTTGTCAAGTAACTAGTAAAGTAATGCGTTACTTTTTCAATTTACAACAAAATATCTATACTTGTATATTCTTGTAGTTCTAGACTAAATGTGACCACGTACAAAAACATTCAGTATTGCTCAAAATGAATAAAAACAGTGAAATGCAATCTCAAAATTTGATGCAAACCTGTAATAATTCACTATATTAAATTACACAAATCTACTTTATGTATTTAATGTAATTAACTAACATGAGCAATACATTTGTGATTGTATTTTTTACTAATCTTCATGAACGTTAGTTCATTGTTTGTTCGTGTTAGTTCACAGTGCATTAACTAATGTTAGCAAGATTTCAATAATGTATTAGTAAATGTTGAAATGAACATTAACAAAGATTAATAAATGCCTTATAAGTGCAGTTCATTATTAGCTCATGTCAACTAATGAACCTTATTGTAAAGTGTTACCATTTAATCTCACTTTATGAACCAATGTCTTTGCTGCTGACATTCAATGATCTAATTCAACAATACTAATAATCAAAACATTTCTTCAGATTAGATTTATAAATGAGAGCGTTGAACTTCCTTCTCCTGTATCCTATTCTTCTTTAATCCAGAACGGCAGCACATCTGAAAGCTTTGTTCGAGCTGCGCCCTCTACAGTACAGGAGTAAATATGCATTTCCTTCAGCTTGAGGCGTATTCGTTTCACTTTTGGTGTGAACGGGCCATTACATTTGCCAAAAACAATTTTTTTGTTATTAACCCAGGTGGGAAAAAGTAACACAAAAGTAATGCAACACATTATTACTTTTCATAAAAAGTAATGCAAATAGTTACTTTTTTTTTAGGGAGTAACGCAATATTGTAACACGTTTAAAAGTTCATCAAACTTGAGCGAAATGGGGTTTGCGTTTCCGGTCTCCCGTGTTCGCATGTGTTTGAAAACACAATTTCAGTTGAATGAAAAGTGTAGTGTGACCGTCCCATTGGTTTTAGAGGTACGTTTATATAACCTTAAAAGCAAGAATACTTGTCTTGACATACACAAAAACTAAAATTCATTTTTACACAATGCACCCAATGGTAAACAGCGGCTATGTCCAGTGGAATTGGTGGAATGGCTCCTGCATCCAAGTGCCTTAATCACACAATCCCTGTACAAAAGAGCTGCGGGCCGCTGAAGAGAGAGCAGCCCTGCATTCAACCGGCCAAAAATGCACAATGGGGGGTTACAGCATTGAGTGGATGAATAGGACCCCGCCTGGAGGCCCAGAGGGGCCGTGGTTCACATCTACGACACGATGGGGGGATGGAGGGGTGACAAATCCCACAGATAGCGGATGGAAACCCTGCCGTGAGTGTCTATAGACAGAAGATCTGCCAATAAACAAGTTCATCACAACAAATAAGGATGCGGCACACGGCTAATGGATATTTACTTGCATTTCACAGGTCGTACGTGACTGTGGAGAACGCGGGTGGCTTTGGGATCTCGCATTAGCAAATGCAGAAGGTGACTGGGAAACTTACATTGCAGAAGGAGGATTCGGTCATGGAGGGACTGGGTGTGTCGGTCCAACTGGTCATTTCCACGCTGTTGGACTGCCTGTTCTGCGTTTCGTATTCCTTCAGCTGAGGGATAGTAAAATGCATGTTAGCAAATGTTTTGGGGGGTGTAACATCAAGTCCCATCCCACACAGAGCATCCTGTAATCTTGTAAATGCATCATATTATGGAAGCAAAATGAGATGAGAACCGTTTCATACCCGAGCCAAGGCTTCCTCCACTGTAATCATCTTCTCCTTCACCATCATCATCAGCTGGATGCGTTCTTCATCGCTCATCGTGATCTCGCTGGCCACAAAGCCAGGATCCTCCCCTGTAGGCCAGAGGTCAAAGGTCACGCATATAATTTAAAGCAATATTACATTTAATCTGATAATTAAACAGAATCGTGGTTGGAAATGGGTGAAGAACCTTTCGGTAGCGCTCGAACGCTCCCTTTCTGTGCCTTGCGGAAGTTCTGCCAGAACGATTTGTTTTTCTTTCTGTCCCATCTCCCTGCTGTCAGAGACAAAGGTTTAAAGTCAATGAATGTTTCAAGAACATACGAATATAAAAAATTGGACCACCCCCCCCACCCATGATCTTAAAGGCTTTTTGCTTAAATGCTTGAAGTTAGTTTTGTAGACAAATATTAGTTGTGCCTAATAAATGCTGTTATTTTGAACATTCTATTCAAAGAATCCTGAAGAAAATGTATCACGGTTTCCACAAAAATCCCAAGCATTACAAAGGTTTTCAACATTGACGACATTTACACGCACGTTCTTAAGCCGGTTATGCTTATGCCGACAACGAAACGCGGTCACCCGTTTTCTTTAGTCGGAGTAACCGGTTGGAACAGGTAGTTTTTTTTGCCTCGTACCCCGATTCGGCTTATTGAAGTGCGCAAGTGTGATACGAGACAGAAAATCATCCAGACAGAGCGAGCTTCTTGCAGAAAAGGAAGAAGGAAATATCTCAAACGCAGACTCTTTCAAGACCCAGAGAATTGTAGCAGAAGTAGAAATGGTTCAGTCAAAATGCTGCATCTATTACTGCATGAGAGAATAGTTTCTCACTGACATGTTGCAGGCTTTATTTAACATCAGATACACAAATTATTATTCTTGACGTCACTGCAGGGAAAGTCATGTAAACGCGGTTTGCTTGCGTTTTTCTTCAGAGCAAATCGGTATATTAGAATGATTTCTGAAGTCATGTGACACTGAAGACTGGAGCAATGATGCTGAAAATACATATTTCCATCACAGGAATAAATGATATTTTAATATTCAAACAGAACATAGTTCGGGGTAGTCGTGGCCTAGTGGTGAGGGAGTCGGGCTTGTAACCTGAAGGTTGCTGGTTCGATTCCCAAGCCGTCAGGAATTGAAGGTGGGGATTGTGAATAAACAACACTCTCTCCACCTTCGATATCACGACACCTAATCCCTAATTGCTCCCCGGGCGCTGTCGCAATAGCTGCCCACTGCTCCGGGTGTGTGTTCACTGTGTGTGTGTGTGTGTGTGTGTGTGTGTGTGTGCGCACTTGGGATGGGTTAAATGCAGAGCACCAATTTCGAGTATGGGTCACCATACTTGACAATACGTCACGACTTTCATAGTAATTTTAAGTTGTGATAATATCTCACAATATTACTGTTTATCTGGTATTTTTCATCAAATAAATGGCCGAACAGAAGATACTTTTAAAAAAACATTAAACAGTCCAGTAACATAATTGGGAGTCAACTTCAGTAATAATCATAATAAACAATGAGTAGGCGTGTCCAAACATTTGATTGACAGTGTATTTCGCAGGGTTCCAACACCTTTTGACCAATGAATCTAAAAGAACACTACTTAGTCAATGAAACACTATAGAAGAGAGCAAAAATGTAGTTTCAATATTGACTTTTCCCAATTTTAAAATTCCCTGATGTTCCCAGGTTTTTCCTCACTGTGGGAACCCTGATTTGACTAGTTTTTAGACAACAATCAATCAATCAATCAATCAATCAAACAAACACAAAACGTGGTACTAACCGGATCCTTCTTCAGAGCTGGACTTGTTCATTGATTGCCTGTAACCAGAAGCACAAACAAGCATGAACTCCAGCAAACGTGTCTCCATCAAAACATCATCACACTGTGTCTCATCTCACCTGCTCTCCCACATTATTTTCTTCATTTTCAACTCCTATCCATTCATTTGTAGTAATCTGTCTGTCCTAACTGGTGTCCATGCTGCCTGCGGGGCAGTGGATTAGACTCGGGCGTCTGTCAGAGCGAATAAAGACACATGCTGCAGTCGGCCGGCTCACCACACCTCACAGCAACAATGGAGGCTTTTTCACGCACACCGGAGGGGTTTTAGAGCGACAGAGCGCTCACATGGCTCATAAATTCCTGTTCCACTCTCTTTATTTGTCTTTCGCTCAGCTGACGCATGCTGCTGATTTTAGCATGCACCTGAGTTCTCAGAAGCACTGTAGACGTGCGAGGACAGATAGAGGGGTGGGCGATATGACCAAAATCTTGTCATTTTATTTCACGATGTTTTTGCTTTGAATAAAGTTGTGGCATCAACATTTTTTTTTTTTTTTTACCACAAAAACCTAATACTAGCCTCAAAAGTGATACATTAAGAGCAAAGAAACGAATTACAAGCACAAAGAACAAAGACGCAAAAGAAACAGACTGTCTTCACTAAGTTCCATATTTTCTTATTAAAGTTAGAAAAGTGATTCAGTCAAGAGCAATGAGATTAACATTAAGGTTTATTAGGCTTTTATTAAGACCGAATGCACGGATCTAATATACTGATACACATTTGCTTTCGACTTTGTTCTCGGCTCCCTTCTTAAGACAGAAATGACTTTTTGGCATTTTGACAAGTAAGTGTATTTGACCGTTCAAGGTGACAAAGAGAACTCAGTTCAGTACTCACAAGCTCTATGAGCAGCGGCTTTATGCGCTCGCGTCTCTCAGAAATTGTCTCTCTGAGTTCTCTTTCACTGCTTATTGCTCTTTCGTGACCGTGCAGCACGGCAACGTCGTGCGAGCTTAACTGCGTTTTTTTTTTATTTTATTTCACCTTTATTTAACCAGGAGAGTCCCATTGAGATTAAAAACCTCTTTTTTCAAGGGAGTCCTAGCCAAGAGGCAACGACATTACACAAATATAAACATACAAAGAATGCATACATTAAAATAACACAGGTTATGAAAAACAATTGCACATTATTGTTAGAGACATAGAGACGATAGTTTAAAATCTCTACCGGCTGACAAATTTCTACCGGTTAATCGTGTCTAATGAAATTATAAACACACATTGATATCAGAACAAACCAAATAAACCAAATTTTGGAAACTTCCCAGGCGCAAATGTTTTGTTTTATTAATATTTTTTTCTCTAGAAAGACAAACATACATAGTGATGAAAGACAAAATATTAAATGTCACAGATGGATATTTCTGAGTAATCCACTATTTTGTAGAGGGGCTCAAAATGAACATTTTCACCTGAGATTTGGAGCCAATTTACAGGGGTGTAAAAATGACTATAGAAAGATGGCAGTATTATTATTTTATTTTTACATAGAGATTGGTAGGTCTATTAGTAAAATCTATTGATCTTGGCGAACTTTGTTTCATTATATGCCAACGGTGACAGTTCAAAAATGGCAAAAAGCACTTCTTGTGTTTTCACCTTAAGTTTGCATGCCTATAATCCAACAAGTATTTAATAATAAAACAAGTATATCCTTTATAGATTCTGGTTCTTAAACTGTCCTTTTGGTTTACGTTACTTGTGTGTGAGCGATAAGTTGCTGGCTGCACTTCACTTAATGGCCACCGGTGTCGCTAATAAACAAGGGTTCTGAATTCCACATATTATGGAGGACCAGGAGTGCCACATAAAAATAAAATGAAGAATCAATTAATTAATTTAATAATTCAAACATAAAAATGCATATAAATAACTCACTTTTAAATGGGACAATTAATAGACATATTTAAGTTAATTCCAGTTTTTAAATGTAAATTAATTGATTCTTCGTTTTATTTTTATGTGGCACTCCTGGTCCTCCATAACGTATAGCTCCTTTAAGATAATGAAAATATATATATAGATTTTTTTACCAATTACTATGGATTATACTTTTTGAATAAAGATGCTATTTAGAAATGTAATAAACCCTGAGAGATATCTATTGTGATTTTACCATTATTTGGGGGAGTTTGAAGAAGGCCTTGAGTAGTTTATCAATACATTTTGACAGTGGCTCATCCAGTCAGAGTTTTGTTTTACTAATACAGTTCATATCGTGAATAAACGAAACAAAAATAACTAAATTGACTCATGCACTACGTGTATTAACATTGCTGATGGTGGTGATTCAGATTATATCTCAACCGGTGGACAATGAAAGGAAGGAAAAAGAGAAATGAGGAAAAAAGGGGTCAACAGGAAATAAATGCATCATCTCCAATGTCCTGATGGCCGGACGTGTTTCATTGTTGAGTAACTCTCAGGGCTGCTGGGTCTTATTTAAATACGTCCAGGAACTCAAATATCATTTCTCGTTATGGAATCTTAAACATTTACAACTAGAAAGTCCCTTAATCATGTTCATGAAACAAGCACAGTTTGCAAAGAATAGATGAAAAACACTAAAAAAGTCATGTACCTTCTCTCTACCTCAGGGGTGGACACAGCGCTAGACAGCCCCAATGACTCCTGGGAGGAAAAATAAAGACATTTTAGGCTCTTAACAGCAGATACAGACAGTAATTGTGTATAAGTGTTTAAACAAAGAGTTCATATGACATTATTAGTGCCTTTCCCATGAAAGCGCAAGTTCCTGGACGGGTCATTCTGTGATTAATCTACCCACCTGGATTTCCAACCGCAGCTGAAGGGATGTTGTTGATTCAGCCTTTGCCTGAGAAACAAAGTCATAGAGCAAGTTAAACAAAACACTCAATGACAAACTGTTCATTCCTTCATTCTCTGATAACAGTTATCTAGCCCAACTAACACATCTCACCATCATTTTCATCGAGAAGCAATATTTTACACAGGGCGAATCTGGATTTTCTTGCTCTTTTGAAATGCTACTCTACGTTCCTTTTTTTTTTTTTTTAAAGGAAATAATACTTTTATTCAACAAGAATGCACAATTGATCAAAAGTGACTGTAAAGAAATGTACATAGTTAAAAAATATTTCTATTTCAAATGAAATGCTCTTCTTTTTAACTTTTTATACATCAAACGAATCCTGAAAGTGTTTCCTCCATGAAATAAAAAAGGAAATTGAATCGCACAATTATAACTATAAGAATCGTGAGTTATAAAGTCAGAATCACAGTAGCATGCAATAATGTGCAATTGTGAGGGAAAATTGACGTTTTTTTCTCTCAGAATTTTGACAATTGTGAGTTTATATCTCCTATTTTGTGAGATATAAAGTCAAAATGATGTGATTCAAACTCGCAATTGCGAGAAAAATGTCAGAATTGCAACTTTACAAAATAGACTGATGTTTTCTCTCAGAATTTTGACTATATTTTACAATTCTAACTTCATAAGAAGCAATTTTGTCTTTATATCAAGCAATTCTGACTATCACTTGCAATTGCGAGTTTAAATCTCGCAATTCTGAGAAATAAAGGCAGAATTGTGTGGTATAAACTCACAGTTGCATGCAATAATGTGCAATTGTGAGGGAAAATTGATGTTTTTTCTCAGAATTTTGACTTTATAACTTGCAATTGTGAGTTTATATCTCGTATTTTGTGAGATATAAAGTCAAAATGATGTGATTCAAACTCGCAATTGCGAGAAAAATGTCAGAATTGCAACTTTACAAAATAGACTGATGTTTTCTCTCAGAATTTTGACTATACTATCACTTGCAATTGCGAGTTTAAATCTCGCAATTCTGAGAAATAAAGGCAGAATTGTGTGATATAAACTCACAGTTGCATGCAATAATGTGCAATTGTGAGGGAAAATTGACGTTTTTTCTCTCAGAATTTTGACTTTATAACTTGCAATTGTGAGTTTATATCTCGTATTTTGTGAGATATAAAGTCAAAACGATGTGATTCAAACTCGAAATTGCGAGAAAAATGTCAGAATTGCAACTTTACAAAATAGACTGATGTTTTCTCTCAGAATTTTGACTATATTTTACAATTCTAACTTCATAAGAAGCAATTTTGTCTTTATATCAAGCAATTCTGACTATCACTTGCAATTGCGAGTTTAAATCTCGCAATTCTGAGAAATAAAGGCAGAATTGTGTGATATAAACTCACAGTTGCATGCAATAATGTGCAATTGTGAGGGAAAATTGACGTTTTTTCTCAGAATTTTGACTTTATAACTTGCAATTGTGAGTTTATATCTCGTATTTTGTGAGATATAAAGTCAAAATGATGTGATTCAAACTCGAAATTGCGAGAAAAATGTCAGAATTGCAACTTTACAAAATAGACTGATGTTTTCTCTCAGAATTTTGACTATATTTTACAATTCTAACTTCATAAGAAGCAATTTTGTCTTTATATCAAGCAATTCTGACTATCACTTGCAATTGCGAGTTTAAATCTCGCAATTCTGAGAAATGAAGGCAGAATTGTGTGATATAAACTCACAGTTGCATGCAATAATGTGCAATTGTGAGGGAAAATTGACGTTTTTTCTCAGAATTTTGACTTTATAACTTGCAATTGTGAGTTTATATCTCGTATTTTGTGAGATATAAAGTCAAAACGATGTGATTCAAACTCGAAATTGCGAGAAAAATGTCAGAATTGCAACTTTACAAAATAGACTGATGTTTTTCTCTCAGAATTTTGACTTTATAACTTGCAATTGTGAGTTTATATCTCGTATTTTGTGAGATATAAAGTCAAAACGATGTGATTCAAACTCGCAATTGCGAGAAAAAAGTCAGAATTGCAACTTTACAAAATAGACTGACGTTTTCTCTCAGAATTTTGACAATATTTTGCAATTCTAACTTCATAAGAAGCAATTTTGTCTTTATATCAAGCAATTCTGACTATCACTTGCAATTGCGAGTTTAAATCTCGCAATTCTGAGAAATGAAGGCAGAATTGTGTGATATAAACTCACAGTTGCATGCAATAATGTGCAATTGTGAGGGAAAATTGACGTTTTTTCTCAGAATTTTGACTTTATAACTTGCAATTGTGAGTTTATATCTCGTATTTTGTGAGATATAAAGTCAAAACGATGTGATTCAAACTCGAAATTGCGAGAAAAATGTCAGAATTGCAACTTTACAAAATAGACTGATGTTTTTCTCTCAGAATTTTGACTTTATAACTTGCAATTGTGAGTTTATATCTCGTATTTTGTGAGATATAAAGTCAAAACGATGTGATTCAAACTCGCAATTGCGAGAAAAAAGTCAGAATTGCAACTTTACAAAATAGACTGACGTTTTCTCTCAGAATTTTGACAATATTTTGCAATTCTAACTTCATAAGAAGCAATTTTGTCTTTATATCAAGCAATTCTGACTATCACTTGCAATTGCGAGTTTAAATCTCGCAATTCTGAGAAATAAAGGCAGAATTGTGTGATATAAACTCACAGTTGCATGCAATAATGTGCAATTGTGAGGGAAAATTGACGTTTTTTTCTCAGAATTTTGACTTTATAACTTGCAATTGTGAGTTTATATCTCGTATTTTGTGAGATATAAAGTCAAAATGATGTGATTCAAACTCGAAATTGCGAGAAAAATGTCAGAATTGCAACTTTACAAAATAGACTGATGTTTTCTCTCAGAATTTTGACTATATTTTACAATTCTAACTTCATAAGAAGCAATTTTGTCTTTATATCAAGCAATTCTGACTATCACTTGCAATTGCGAGTTTAAATCTCGCAATTCTGAGAAATGAAGGCAGAATTGTGTGATATAAACTCACAGTTGCATGCAATAATGTGCAATTGTGAGGGAAAATTGACGTTTTTTTCTCAGAATTTTGACTTTATAACTTGCAATTGTGAGTTTATATCTCGTATTTTGTGAGATATAAAGTCAAAATGATGTGATTCAAACTCACAATTGCGAGAAAAAAGTCAGAATTGCAACTTTACAAAATAGACTGACGTTTTCTCTCAGAATTTTGACAATATTTTGCAATTCTAACTTTATAAGAAGCAATTTGCAATTGCGAGTTTAAATCTCGCAATTCTGAGAAATAAAGGCAGAATTGTGTGATATAAACTCACAGTTGCATGCAATAATGTGCAATTGTGAGGGAAAATTGACGTTTTTTCTCAGAATTTTGACTTTATAACTTGCAATTGTGAGTTTATATCTCGTATTTTGTGAGATATAAAGTCAAAATGATGTGATTCAAACTCGCAATTGCGAGAAAAATGTCAGAATTGCAACTTTACAAAATAGACTGATGTTTTCTCTCAGAATTTTGACTATATTTTACAATTCTAACTTCATAAGAAGCAATTTTGTCTTTATATCAAGCAATTCTGACTATCACTTGCAATTGCGAGTTTAAATCTCGCAATTCTGAGAAATAAAGGCAGAATTGTGTGATATAAACTCACAGTTGCATGCAATAATGTGCAATTGTGAGGGAAAATTGACGTTTTTTTTCTCAGAATTTTGACTTTATAACTTGCAATTGTGAGTTTATATCTCGTATTTTGTGAGATATAAAGTCAAAATGATGTGATTCAAACTCGAAATTGCGAGAAAAATGTCAGAATTGCAACTTTACAAAATAGACTGATGTTTTCTCTCAGAATTTTGACTATATTTTACAATTCTAACTTCATAAGAAGCAATTTTGTCTTTATATCAAGCAATTCTGACTATCACTTGCAATTGCGAGTTTAAATCTCGCAATTCTGAGAAATAAAGGCAGAATTGTGTGATATAAACTCACAGTTGCATGCAATAATGTGCAATTGTGAGGGAAAATTTATGTTTTTTCTCAGAATTTTGACTTTATAACTTGCAATTGTGAGTTTATATCTCGTATTTTGTGAGATATAAAGTCAAAATGATGTGATTCAAACTCGAAATTGCGAGAAAAATGTCAGAATTGCAACTTTACAAAATAGACTGATGTTTTTCTCTCAGAATTTTGACTTTATAACTTGCAATTGTGAGTTTATATCTCGTATTTTGTGAGATATAAAGTCAAAACGATGTGATTCAAACTCGAAATTGCGAGAAAAATGTCAGAATTGCAACTTTACAAAATAGACTGATGTTTTTCTCTCAGAATTTTGACTTTATAACTTGCAATTGTGAGTTTATATCTCGTATTTTGTGAGATATAAAGTCAAAACGATGTGATTCAAACTCGCAATTGCGAGAAAAATGTCAGAATTGCAACTTTACAAAATAGACTGACGTTTTCTCTCAGAATTTTGACTATATTTTGCAATTCTAACTTTATAAGAAGCAATTTGCAATTGCGAGTTTAAATCTCGCAATTCTGAGAAATAAAGGCAGAATTGTGTGATAAAAAGTTGCAATTACGTTTTTCATTTGTTTTATTTAGTGGCGGAAACAAGCTTCCATAAATAAAAAAATTATTCTCGAGCAGCAAATCAGCACATGCATTATTAGGATAAAGAATATAGAATTTCTGAAGGAATCTAGAAGACTTCTGAAGGATCATGTGACACTGAAAACTGAAATGATGATGCTGAAACTTCACATTTTAAAATAAATTCACATAGAAAACAGGTATTTTAAATTGCAATAATATGATTATATGAGACTTCTTTCAAAAAAATCTCAAGCCAAAACTTTGAACGGTAATGTAGGTGGTTTTTACTGAAAAACAAATTAAACAGCAGTGGCTTCTTCAATAGAAGCTCGTGTGAGTGTTTTACCGTCTCTGCTTCTTGAGCCACTCTGCGTTTGCGTAACTCCTCCATTCTGTCGCACACTTCGCTGTAAGACGTGCTGTAATACTCTGAGTACTCTTGGGCCAGATCCTCGATGTTACCCAGAGAGCCATCCTACAACACACAAACAATGCACTTATTATTTACAGTTTGAATACAGCAGCGAGGAAAAAATGCTTTTATAATCGTCGCAAAACTGTGACGTGTGGCGAGGGGGGCGTGGTTTAGCGAAAGCTGCAGCGGGAGAGAGAGACGGGAGAGGAGCGGTGAGTAAGCGGATCAAGTGTTAATAACGATCACCTGTGCATCCTTGCAGTAATTGGCGTGGAGAGACGGCTTATAAACACCAGTCTAAGGAAAGAGGGGGAGAGAGACGGACTGGGAGCTCGGGAAGGACTGTCTGCTGGGACGCGAATCGAGGAGCGCGTGGATGTTATTTGAAGCCGAGTTGTGCGATCTTTGTTTTGGTTTTGTTATGTGTTTATTTTGTCGGAAGAACTGAGAATAAATCCCGAGTCCCAGTCACGCTGACCCTGTATTCTTCCTTCCTTATTCTGAACTTCTCTACACTGGTGCCGAAACCCGGGAAGGAAGAAGAAACGCCGCCGTCAACATGCAGAATCCGTCAGGTGTGCCGTTTGCGGACATTATTCAATCGCTCGCGGGCCTCCACCAGGAACACCATCAGGCGCTGCTGGGCATGAGGGATGATCAGGAAAAGAGGTTCCTGGCCCTTGTGAAAGCCCAGCAGGAGGACCGCGAGCTGTTCCGGAGCTGGATTGACCGGGAGGTTAAGGCTGCGGGGGCTTCAACGACCGCAGCCCCGCCCACCCACGTGCCTCTAAATAAAATGGGACCACAGGACGATCCCGAGGCGTTTATTGATCTCTTTGAGCGGTCAGCAGAGGCATGTGGGTGGCCCAAAACGGACTGGCCGGTGCGGCTAATTCCCCTCCTATCCGGGGAAGCGCAGGTGGCCGCACAACAACTGCCGGTCCAGAACCTCCTGGTCTACAAAGACCTAAAACACGCCATCCTCCAGCGGGTCGGCCGGAGTCCAGAGCAGCATCGCCAGCGGTTCCGTTCCCTGGACCTCGGCGAAAGTGGCCGGCCCTTTGTGATGGCGCAACAGCTCCGGGACGCATGCCGCAGATGGCTGATGGCCGAACCCAGCGGCGTCGAAGACATCATCGACAAGGTGGTACTGGAGCAGTTCGTGGCGCGGCTACCCCCCCAGACCGCGCAGTGGGTCCAGTGCCACCGTCCGACGTCGCTGGACCAGGCCATCCAACTGGCGGAGGACCAGATGGCGGCATGTCCGAGGGTCGGCGAGGCTCTACCGGCGGCCACACTCTCTCTCCCCCCCTGTTGTTTCCCCTCTCTCTCCTAAACCTATCCCTCTCCCCAGGTCCCGAGGAGGTCTTCTGCCCCGAGCGGCACCCCGTTGGAGGGATTCTTCCCTCCCGGATCCGGCCGCTGGACCGCGGGCGCCACCCAGGGGCGCGAGTCTAGCCAGCAGCGGGTCAGCCACGGGTCCGGCGGCTCCCCTCTCTCCACGCCAAACGCTTGCTCCGCTTCCCGCCCCGAGGTGGGCGGGGAGGTCCGGGCCGGCCTGTTGGCGTTGCGGGGACCCGTCCCATTTCGTGGATCGCTGCCCCGTAATGGAGGTGGGAACGTTGATACGGGTCCCGGACGCCCCACAGGCTGCCCCCGATCAAGATGGCCTGTACCAAATACCCGTGAGTATTAAGGGGGTACATATCGGGCTTTGGTGGATTCAGGTTGCAACCAAACCTCCATACATCGAAGCCTGATTCAACCGGAGGCATTGGATAACAGCCGCATGGTTAAGGTGCGGTGTGTGCACGGGGATGTGGTAGAGTACCCTCTATTGTCCGTGACCATTAAATTTCGGGGACAAAAACAGTCAGTGGAGGCCGCGGTCAGCCCGCACCTCCGACACCCGCTAATTTTGGGGACAAATTGGCCAGGTTTTAAGCGACTGATGGGGGTTTTGTGTGCGGGTGTGTCCTGGGCTAACAGGCGCAGGGGAAGGAGGGCGGAGGCTCAGGTAGGAGAAGCTGAACCGGGACCGCTGCGAGCAGGGTCAGGGGAACGGAGCGAAATGGAGAGAGCAGCTCTCGCGGATCACGATGATTTTCCCCTGGCTCAGTCGCAGGATGAAACGCTCAAACACGCCTTTGACCAGGTCCGTTCTATCGACGGCCAGCTTCTCCAGCCGACTCGCCCCCTCTCGTACCCGTATTTTGCCATTGTAAAGGATAGGTTGTATCGAGTGACCCAGGACGCTCAGTCAAAGAAAGATACGACCCAGTTGTTAATTCCGAAGAGCCGTCGGGAAATGCTTTTCCAGGCGGCTCATTGTAATCCTATGGCCGGACACTTAGGGCAAGCAGCAACACTGAGTCGCTTAATGACCCGATTTTTCTGGCCGGGCATTCACGAGAACGTGCGCAGGTGGTGCGCGTCTTGTCGAGAATGTCAGTTGGTGAACCCACCGGCCACTCCAAAGGCACCATTGTGTCCCCTTCCCCTTATGCAGGTCCCCTTCGAACGAATTGGTATGGACCTCATCGGGCCATTAGAGCGATCCGCACGGGGGCATCGGTTTGCACTGGTCCTGGTGGATTATGCAACTCGATACCCCGAAGCAGTAGCACTCCGCAGCATTTCGGCGAAAAGTGTAGCGGACGCGCTGTTTCGTTTGATCTCCCGCGTGGGAATCCCGAAAGAGATTCTCACGGATCAGGGCACGGCGTTTATGTCACGAACCCTCCGCGAACTGTATGAATTACTGGGCATTAAGTCGATTCGTACCAGCGTCTATCACCCACAAACGGACGGCCTGGTAGAACGATTTAATCGCACCTTGAAAACCATGATTCGGAAGTTCGTTCACGAAGACGCCAAAAATTGGGATAAATGGCTGGAACCCCTCTTGTTCGCTGTGCGCGAGGTCCCGCAAGCCTCCACCGGGTTTTCCCCTTTTGAGCTTCTTTATGGGCGGCAACCCCGCGGGGTGCTGGACCTCCTGAGAGAGGCTTGGGAGGACGGACCGTCCGACGCGAAAAACGAAATTCAGTATGTGCTGGACCTGAGAGCAAAACTCCACACTCTGGGGCGGCTGTCTATGGAGAATTTGCTACAGGCCCAGGACAAACAAAGACGGCTGTACAACAGGGGAGTCAGCCTCCGTACATTTGCACCGGGAGATAAAGTACTTGTGTTGCTTCCAACCTCTAGTTCTAAATTACTCGCCAAGTGGCAAGGACCTTTTGAGGTCACACGGCGAGTTGGGGATCTCAATTATGAGGTGGTTCGAACGGATCGGGGTGGAATGCATCAAATTTACCATCTTAACCTATTAAAAAAATGGAACGAGGTGGGGTCAGTGATGCTGGCGACGACAGTGAGTGGGGAGGAGGATCTTGGGCCAGAGGTGAGCAAAACGGGTCAGTCTCTTGCCCTGGCCCCGGGGGGAGATCACCTCTCGCCGTCCCAGCTCACTGATGTTGCCCGGTTACAGGCAGAATTTGCGGATGTATTCTCACCCCTACCGGGCCGGACCGACCTCATTCAGCACCACATTGAGACCGATCCGGGTGTGGTGGTGCGCAGCCGGCCATACCGATTGCCTGAGCACAAGAAAAAGTAGTTCAGTCTGAATTGGAGGCAATGCTAGAAATGGGAGTAATAGAAGAATCCAACAGTGATTGGGCGAGCCCGATAGTTTTAGTCCCTAAAACAGACGGCTCAGTTCGATTCTGTGTGGATTATCGCAAGGTGAACGCTGTGTCGAAGTTCGACGCTTATCCAATGCCGCGGGTTGACGAATTGCTTGATCGGCTAGGTTCAGCTCGATTTTATTCGACACTGGATTTGACAAAAGGATATTGGCAGATCCCCTTATCTCCATTATCCAAGGAAAAAACAGCTTTCACGACGCCGTTCGGATTGCACAATTTGTAACACTTCCTTTCGGGCTGTTCGGGGCTCCGGCCACGTTTCAGCGTCTCATGGACAAGATCCTTCGCCCACACGCGGCGTTTGCCGCTGCCTATTTAGATGACATCATCATATATAGTAATGATTGGCAGCGGCATATCCAGCATCTGCGGGCCGTCCTGAGGTCGCTGAGACAGGCCGGGCTAACGGCCAACCCGAAAAAGTGTGCAGTTGGGCGCGTGGAGGTTAGGTATCTGGGCTTCCACTTGGGTCACGGGCAGGTGCGTCCCCAAATTGACAAGACGGCAGCGATTGCGACCTGTCCGAGTCCCAAGACCAAAAAGGAGGTGAGGCAGTTCCTCGGGCTGGCGGGATATTACAGAAGGTTTGTACCTAATTATTCGGACCTCACCAGCCCGCTGACTGACCTCACTAAAAAGGAAGCACCAGATCCGGTCCAGTGGACGGGGCTTTGCCAGCGGGCTTTCACCCAGGTAAAGGCTGCCCTGTGCGGCGGGCCGCTCTTACACTCTCCTGATTTTTCTCTCCCTTTTGTGTTGCAGACGGACGCGTCGGACAGGGGGCTGGGGGCGGTCCTGTCCCAGGAGATAGAGGGGGAGGAGCGACGGTGCTGTACATCAGTCGGAAGCTCTCAAAGAGAGAGACGATGTACAGCACTATTGAAAAGGAGTGCCTGGCGATCAGCGGTCCTCACCCTCCGCTATTATCTCCTGGGGAGGGAATTCACTCTCTGTTCGGACCACGCGCCCCTGCAGTGGCTCCACCGCATGAAGGATACCAATGCCCGGATCACTCGTTGGTATCTAGCGTTACAGCCTTTTAAGTTCAAAGTGGTCCACAGGCCGGGGGTGCGGATGGCTGTAGCCGACTTTCTCTCCAGGAATGGGGGGGGGGGCTGCAGGCCGGAGGGCTCCCCGGCCTGAGTCGGGCGGTGGGGGTATGTGGCGAGGGGGGCGTGGTTTAGCGAAAGCTGCAGCGGGAGAGAGAGACGGGAGAGGAGCGGTGAGTAAGCGGATCAAGTGTTAATAACGATCACCTGTGCATCCTTGCAGTAATTGGCGTGGAGAGACGGCTTATAAACACCAGTCTAAGGAAAGAGGGGGAGAGAGACGGACTGGGAGCTCGGGAAGGACTGTCTGCTGGGACGCGAATCGAGGAGCGCGTGGATGTTATTTGAAGCCGAGTTGTGCGATCTTTGTTTTGGTTTTGTTATGTGTTTATTTTGTCGGAAGAACTGAGAATAAATCCCGAGTCCCAGTCACGCTGACCCTGTATTCTTCCTTCCTTATTCTGAACTTCTCTACATGACGGATATCCAGTTCTCAGACCAAACGACACTCAAAAGAGCAGCTTTGTGCCTTTGAAAGCTGCTTCAGATAGACTCCAAGTCTGTTGTCAGGTTTGGTTTCATTAAAAAAAAAAAGAACTCTAGTGTGATCGTTGTGTTCATCCGAACTGCTCTGTGAATGCAGCATCTGAAGCCTTCTGTACCATACCAACCTCGGTTCTCGGTCCACTTCCAAACAGTGTGAACTTCTCCAGTACGGTTATAGACTGGAATATGAACGCAACGGACCATCTAAACGAACCAACATGTCACAAGTGCACAATAAGTGTGTCCCATCACAGTTCAGTACAGGTGTCAGTTTGTGTGCAACGCAGGAGTTCCTGGCTCGGTTTACTCATTTACACATATCTTTATGAGTTTTCTTA
>CM074314.1:2140745-2208245 GCA_037194245.1 Opsariichthys bidens
CTCCACGACCATGAAGAAGTTTCAGCAAGGGATAAATTGATTTTTAGCCCTTGCTTTAGCTTTACTACTAGATATATTTATGGAGATGAGATATAACAACCCCCCTGTACAGCTATGATCAGCTGTTCAGCTGAGCTTTCCATGTTTTGTTACGGAAAGGTCGAAGATGATCGGTTGGTTCTTGTCACATGACCTGCTGAAAAGTTGAGATGTTTTCATCTCGCCGCGGCACAAGCGCCCGGAAAAAACAAGCGCGCCGCACCGCATGCGCGTCGCTTCCGTTTAGCGCGCGATTACCGCGCGCCTACATAGGATATAATGAATATGCGCGCGGAAAAGACGCGATATGTGAACGTTAAAACGTCATTAAAAACGTCATTGTTCGGCAAAATTTATTCGGCCTTTTTACTTATTTTACTTATAAATTTCGGTTGCCGAACATTCGGTGCATCCCTAGCAGAAAGAAAGCGTAGCGTGGTGTGGTGCTACTTTTTTCCACGGCAGAAAAAAGTATTGCGAGATGCAATATTTGTGACAAGAAAGTGTCACACAGCAGCAACACAAGCAACCTCTTTAAACATTTTTATTTATTTGTTGTCAAATTTACTTTTGTAATGAATTTATTAATGGCCAATATGTCTTATGTGTCATGTGTGGATGTAATTTGCCTTTAAGTGTAATATATATATATATATATAAACACATTGCACCTTTAATGGTCAAAGAACTCTTTTAAGTCAAAAGATCAAGGCAAATTTGATTTCTCGTGTCACAACCCAATCAACTAGACACACAAACCAGCTACAAGCTGATTTTGAATATATGCATTCGCACTGGTCAGTTGTATTTGTATAGTTATGCTCGTTCTGTATTCTCACAGACACAGTCTAAAAGTAGAATGACCACTGCGAAACTCTGACCCACTGTTTGTGTTTCTTTCCCCACAGTCCTCCAAAAAAATAATGAAAAAAACATGGGCGATCTCTTTTCAAATAATCAAGTCTTGGGTTAGAAAGTTATACTGCAATTTGCTAAAAATGACTGTAATTTAATAGCAACGAATGCAGAGCAGATCAGAGGCACAGAGTAGATTCTCATACTCGTGAGACGCTTCCTTCATTCGGCCGAAAACATGCGCATTCCTCCACCGCGAGAGGCACAGGGGTCTCGTGGTCGCGCTCTCTGTGACTAGCTCGACTGTCCTCGAAGAGAGAACCATTCATTTGTTAAGTGACATGCCCTCCAGTCAAAGCTGCGCGAAATCTGGCCACTTTTCATCAGTTAAGAAAGGCAGCGACGCTGAAGAGAAAAGCTCTGTGACCGATCTGAGCCAAACTGTGATAAACACTTTATTATGGTCCAATCACATGACCTGCCCGCTGTCTCCTAAGTGCAGCCTTTTCATTGCATGCATGCAAAAAGAAATTTTCAAGCCATAAAAAAAGAGCTACGATGCATTCATACACTGAAGCCACATGTTTATGTGCATGAATGTGACAAACTGATCATAACAGCATACGAATTATGCACGGAAATCGATTGTAAACCGTCAAAGAGAGAACTCTCACAAAGCTTTTGAACACGGCCAGGTCATATTTCACCTCGAATTAAAACGAAATTATTACATTTCTTTTGATTTTGGGTCCTGTGAGATTTACACGTATTCAATCCACTATTAAGGATTATGTTCATCACCTTGAAGAAATGTTAAGTATTACCTTCTACATAATAAAAATGCAAATCTGAACATAAACGCACCAGCCAGTGCAAATAATCAATTCAAACATCATGAGGGGACACGAGCACGACATCCAACTGAAGTTAAAAGGGTTTTAAATGAGGTGCGATGTCAAATCACCCAGAACAAAATGCGTCGGGACGAGCAGCAGCTCGTTTATCTCCTCCTCTCTGTGGATGGGCCGCTCTGTCCCCCTCCCCTCCAGCTGAGGAGTCGACTGCACCTCCTCATTAACCGGGGAACCCTGGGCATGATGAATGAGATGACGGGGGGTAACACACCAGCTATAATAGCTCTAATTCCCTGTGTTATCTGACTGGAGGACTGTACATGTAGCCGAGGGTCAAGCCACATTCACCTCGATTAGTTTTCAACAGCTCAGGAGATGATATCTCTGAGGGGGAAGTGTCAGTCGCGTCAATTACGCTACACACAGGCCCGCTACCAACTATAATAATCGCTATTAAAATGTTATGGTATGAGGGCGGGACAACCTGTCACTCACATGCGATCCACCAATAGCAAACAACCATCCAATCAAGTTTCCCATTGACAAATTCAAGTCCAGCCCTACATTTTTCCTTGATCGAAAAGCCGCTTTTCATGTGTACATATACAATCAGGCCTGGGTGGGTTACTTTTAAAATGTATTTCACAACAGATTACAAAATGCATGCTTTTAAAAGTCATTTGTGACGTATTTCGTTACATTACTCAAGTTTAGTAACTTCATCTAAATACTTCAGAATACTAGTAAGTGTGGAACAAACACAAAAAAGGTCATTGCACGTTTTTCTCTCACAATTCTGACTTTTTCCCTCATGAAGTTGCAGTTGCGAGTTATAAAGTCAGAATTATGAGATATAAACTCGGAATTATGCATGTATGGATAGTTGACAGTACAAAATAAAAATAACAACATTTTTATGATCCCTCTTAAAAGTATTAAAATGTTGATGAAACTTAACTTTTTCAGACGGTCAGAGAATCAGCAATCGCTGTTTAAATGCCATTAAAACTCAAAGTAATCACTTTGGTAATCTAAAACACTTTTCAGATGGAACTGTAATCTGATTACCACCCATTTAAAATGAAATACAGTGACTCAAATTTTGAAAGAAAAGAACAAATCGCAACTGTAAATACTCACTAATTTGCATACATTTCCAAATTCTGAACATTGGCTAAAGCCCAGTTCAAAATTCTTATTACTTACACACTGTATGATTTGGGCCACGGTTTGGCCATCTAAAGGCCAATTCACACCGCACCGACAAACGCCAACAAACACGTCTGTTGGAGTTTGCTGGACCGGTGTGATACCCCTGTTGGTGTCTATTGGAGTTGGTCGGAGTCTGTTTTCACCCGACCGAACATGTTTAATTGGCGTTTGTTGGTTTCGTGGAATGTCTGAGCAGTGTGGTATGGTTCGCCAACAAACTCTGACGCAATCTGACCTTGTCATGACGATGAGGCAAAGACTGCTCCTCTGTGGTATTGCCATTTTCACTCATGTGAAGAGGATAATTTTTTCTATCAGTACTGGAACACGCATGAAGGATTTTACATAATAAACAGTAAGTCTAGCATCCAAATACTTTGCGAAATGTAAATATTTGGATTCGTGCTGAAAAGACCCTTACAAAAAAGAACTGCAGTATACTGAAGTAAAACTGCAGTACCAAGTAGTTTAACTGCAGTTTAATTCAGATTTGCAGTATAATGCAGTATAGTCACAGTAAAACTGTAGTATAAGTACAGCTGCCGTAAACTGAAAGTTGCATGAAGTATAAAAGCAGTAATACTGCAGTTGTATTTTACTAGTACTTCAGATGTATTGCAGTATAGTTGTACTCCAGTAAAACTACAGACATTTGAGGTTATACTGCAATACTGCAGTTTTTTCGTGTCCAAAAACCTGCATTTTTCTACATGTAACAAAAACGGTAGTATTACTTCTAAAAAAAACTGCAGTAATCTTTTGTAAGGGGAACTCTAGAGACTGTACTGTAAATGCAGCTCACGTCACCGAACGGGTCATGGATTCATAATGTAAAACTCCGGACGATTTTTCTTTCGTTCGTCTCTTTTTAACGTGTCTTGATCCCACAGTGTGACACGGCTTACAGCGGGGATCATGTTTGTACAGTCTGACAAGCAACAATCATATAAGGACTAATAAATTATAAACAAATAATAAATAAATTGTCCAGTCTGCGCTTTACTTAGTCAAAGTACAGAGCGGGTATTAGATATCTCTTTACATCACTCCATAAAAGAGAAAATACTATCAACAGCCTGACAAATTTTGAGGAATATATGAACTTGCACCTTATTCCCATTGAGCCTACTGTGTTCTGAATTATGGGTGGCACTTCCGGTTTGGAGAACTTCCATTCATTTCAGATCATAAGGTTTCCCTACAAATAAAGCTTCTTCGTCAGTTTTCCTGCGTGTTTTATTTTCAGACATCACGAGATTAACAACGCTTTGTATTTTAACGTGACAAGAATATCCATGGCAAGAGCTCTTTTCAGTCACTGCATTCTTTTCCTCATGATGATTTTCTTTTTTCCCTTTGCGTTTCGCTGTAATAGTATGAAAATGACAACGTACAGCACATTTGTGGTCTGTTCTCCCGATTTAATTTACAAAATGTTCCATTAACAATTCACCGGAATGCACGAAGCATCTCTCGTCTCTTTCCAGGTTTGTTTTCACAGGTAAATACAATTTATTATCTGTCAAAATGATGGAACTCACTGTGAAGCTGTGTCACGCAATGCTGAGGTTATTAACATTTTTGATTAAGGCAACGTATGTTACGTAATACAGATATATATTACTACAGTCCATTATTGCTGCGCAAAGAATTGCGCTTTTGGGGATTATTTATTCATGGTTTGTTGACAGTACCTTTTGTTGATGCTTTTACACTTTTAAATTTCCTTTTAATGTTTGAAGGTTGAATAGTACCCAGTAAAAAAAAAAAAAAAAAAAAAAAAAAAAAAAAAATAGTATAGAGCTCCTGAGGTAGACGTCACGCAATCTGGAGAGCGCTAGATGTGGCTGTAGCATATCGATAGTGGTCTAAACAATCATTTAAAACCAGACTGTTTAGACCTTACAAACCTTACTAATTCAAGGGGGAAAAAGGGGAAATCATTTTATCGGAATCCTAAGGATCCATTTGCTCTTTTATCTCAGTATTCCTATATGTTAAATTACCCTAAAATGACATGAAAGAGTTTAAAATGTGTTAAATAACTGTGCAGATATGGGCTATATAAGAATTTTCAGTATACACATTATGCAACCGGTCACAAATGTGACCGAACATAAGACACATTTTTTCACACTTCCATCAAAATGTAAGAAAAACAACAACTAATGACTAACTAATGACACCTCATTTGGATATTTTCATGTCGAAACAAGCTAGGGTCGATTACGTTACCTAACAACACCACTAACTTACCCCTCCAATGATGAACAAGCAGGTTTCAGGCGGAAGACAAAGTTCAATATTCATCACAAAATTAAATCGCGCCCATTTGTACCCCTCCAGGCTTTTGTAGGTTTTTAAAGAGTGTCTGGAGTAGGATATCAGGATACTGCAGGTTAGAAAGCTATCCGTTCCTTTTATTGATATGCATTAAAAGCACCCTGGGGGCATTATACGGATCTGTTACACTGTAATGAATTGCTGTAAAAATTTTTTTAAAAATTTGTAAAAAATTTTACAGCCGCTGGCTGTTTTTTAATAATACAGCATATTGCTGTAAACTGCAATGCATTCTGAGGTCACATGTTGGTTTGACTCAAATTTACAGAATATTGCTGTAAATTGACTGTTCATAATTTTTAAAAATACAGTTATTTACTGTAATCAGAGAATACAGGGAAATTCTGTAAATTAAATTACAGTAACTACTGTAAAATCTACAGTAACTGGCTGGCAACCCTGCTGCCAGTATTATACTGTAAAATCTACAGTAACTGGCTGGCAACCCTGCTGCCAGTATTATACTGTAAAATCTACAGTAACTGGCTGGCAACCCTGCTGCCAGTATTATACTGTAAAATTTACAGTAACTGGCTGGCAACCCTGCTGCCAGTATTATACTGTAAAATCTACAGTAACTGGCTGGCAACCCTGCTGCCAGTAGTATACTGTAAAATTTACAGTAACTGGCTGGCAACCCTGCTGGCAGTAGTATACTGTAAAATTTACAGTAACTGGCTGGCAACCCTGCTGCCAGTATTATACTGTAAAATCTACAGTAACTGGCTGGCAACCCTGCTGCCAGTATTATACTGTAAAATGTACAGTAACTGGCTGGCAACCCTGCTGCCAGTATTATACTGTAAAATCTACAGTAACTGGCTGGCAACCCTGCTGCCAGTATTATACTGTAAAATCTACAGTAACTGGCTGGCAACCCTGCTGCCAGTATTATACTGTAAAATCTACAGTAACTGGCTGGCAACCCTGCTGCCAGTATTATACTGTAAAATTTACAGTAACTGGCTGGCAACCCTGCTGCCAGTATTATACTGTAAAATCTACAGTAACTGGCTGGCAACCCTGCTGCCAGTATTATACTGTAAAATCTACAGTAACTGGCTGGCAACCCTGCTGCCAGTATTATACTGTAAAATTTACAGTAACTGGCTGGCAACCCTGCTGCCAGTATTATACTGTAAAATCTACAGTAACTGGCTGGCAACCCTGCTGCCAGTATTATACTGTAAAATCTACAGTAACTGGCTGGCAACCCTGCTGCCAGTAGAATACTGTAAAATTTACAGTAACTGGCTGGCAACCCTGCTGCCAGTATTATACTGTAAAATCTACAGTAACTGGCTGGCAACCCTGCTGCCAGTATTATACTGTAAAATCTACAGTAACTGGCTGGCAACCCTGCTGCCAGTAGAATACTGTAAAATTTACAGTAACTGGCTGGCAACCCAGCTGCCAGTATTATACTGTAAAATCTACAGTAACTGGCTGGCAACCCTGCTGCCAGTATTATACTGTAAAATCTACAGTGACTGGCTGGCAACCCTGCTGCCAGTATTATACTGTAAAATCTACAGTGACTGGCTGGCAACCCTGCTGCCAGTATTATACTGTAAAATTTACAGTAACTGGCTGGCAACTCTGCTGCCAGTATTATACTGTAAAATCTACAGTAACTGGCTGGCAACCCTGCTGCCAGTATTATACTGTAAAATTTACAGTAACTGGCTGGCAACCCTGCTGCCAGTATTATACTGTAAAATCTACAGTAACTGGCTGGCAACCCTGCTGCCAGTAGTATACTGTAAAATCTACAGTAACTGGCTGGCAACCCTGCTGCCAGTATTATACTGTAAAATTTACAGTAACTGGCTGGCAACCCTGCTGCCAGTATTATACTGTAAAATCTACAGTAACTGGCTGGCAACCCTGCTGCCAGTATTATACTGTAAAATCTACAGTAACTGGCTGGCAACCCTGCTGCCAGTATTATACTGTAAAATTTACAGTAACTGGCTGGCAACCCTGCTGCCAGTAGTATACTGTAAAATTTACAGTAACTGGCTGGCAACCCTGCTGCCAGTATTATACTGTAAAATCTACAGTAACTGGCTGGCAACCCTGCTGCCAGTATTATACTGTAAAATTTACAGTAACTGGCTGGCAACCCTGCTGCCAGTATTATACTGTAAAATCTACAGTAACTGGCTGGCAACCCTGCTGCCAGTATTATACTGTAAAATTTACAGTAACTGGCTGGCAACCCTGCTGCCAGTATTATACTGTAAAATCTACAGTAACTTGCTGGCAACCCTGCTGCCAGTATTATACTGTAAAATTTACAGTAACTGGCTGGCAACCCTGCTGCCAGTATTATACTGTAAAATCTACAGTAACTGGCTGGCAACCCTGCTGCCAGTATTATACTGTAAAATCTACAGTAACTGGCTAGAAACCCTGCTGCCAGTATTATACTGTAAAATCTACAGTAACTGGCTGGCAACCCTGCTGCCAGTATTATACTGTAAAATTTACAGTAACTGGCTGGCAACCCTGCTGCCAGTATTATACTGTAAAATCTACAGTAACTTGCTGGCAACCCTGCTGCCAGTATTATACTGTAAAATTTACAGTAACTGGCTGGCAACCCTGCTGCCAGTATTATACTGTAAAATCTACAGTAACTGGCTGGCAACCCTGCTGCCAGTATTATACTGTAAAATCTACAGTAACTGGCTGGCAACCCTGCTGCCAGTATTATACTGTAAAATCTACAGTAACTGGCTGGCAACCCTGCTGCCAGTATTATACTGTAAAATTTACAGTAATTTTTTAACAGTGTATGTTTAATCTATTAAGTTTTTCAGTGTACAGGTCTAAGTTTTTTAATTGAAGTGCGCAGTGAACTCAGTTGCTTGAAACCCATGCTGGCGCCGTTCATATTCACTCCCGGCTGTTTCTGCCTGCCAGCATGGAGGCATTAGCAGGACGGGCCATGTGACCTCCGGAGCTCTATTGCGTTCATAGAGCGCTTAATGGAAGTTACACCCATAATTCGTCATTGGGAGTAGGAATAAGGTGGATACAGATACAGTAGGCTATTAGCAAACCCCTCTGTTAAAACCTTGAGAATATAGATAGGAATAAAGCTGTAAAGTTGCTGAATTTCTGACTCTGAAGGGGGTGAAAAAACTCATTTTGAGAAAATAAAACACTGTAATTGGAATCAACAAGTGCAAACAGATGAAGTGCAGAACTATAAACATTTAAAGTGTATTCTGGATGTTTTCTTTCCACTAGTCTGAAACAACACATGAAAAGCCAAATAGCGCAAAATCTCAAAACTGACCAGTGCATGAAGAAAAGTGTTTTGCCTTAAGGATTTAATATTGGAGAGAAATAAGTTTTCTAAGTTAGGTTTTTACTCTAACTCGTGTCCCAAATTCTCAGCTATAGCTCTTTTCTTCCTTGGATTCATTTCAGGGTTTCTTCACCAAACATAAACTTAAGTGTTTCAAATGCACAACAATAACTTCACACACACACGCTCCATAAAGCAACCGGGACATGATCTGGCTCTGAGAAACAGGAAATGACACAACCAGAAATTCTCAAGGATTCATTTTAGCTGCATCACTGTACATCACTGTCATTGATTAGCCCACACAAAAACAAGGAGGGAAAAGGTCTTAAAAGTTTATAAATGATGACTATGTTCTGCAGCTGGAGAGCTTTCCCAGTTAGGGAGGAATTTCTCTCGCCCTGCCTGTGGGCTCCACGAACGTGCTGAAACGTTTACGCCAAAGAGCTTCTTTAATCAAGTACATATGCTCTGATCCGATCTGATCCCTGTCTGTTTCTCGGCCACTTCCTGCATTTAGTTTATTCATTCACTCATTATTCTCAAAAGAGCTTCTCATTATAACACACACTTTAAAACATGCACAATTATAATTCAATTTATTGAAATGGGCATGCATTAAAGCAGTACAACAAAAACTACTATGAAGTATAAATTCTTTACTATTTAAATTTCTAGATCTGTCCACACACACACACACACATATACATATTTTATATATATATATATACACACACACACGCAATTATTGATTAAATCACTGTAATTAAAAGTAAAGTAAGGTATTACTGTAGATGAAATATTAATATTTTCAAACGGATATCTCAAAAAGTTTGTCAATTCATGAGAGAAATGGAAGAAGTGTTTAAACTTTAAAGGTTAAGGGTCAAATGTCTTATGTACAGGACAAAATAATACAAACTCTCATTCTGTGACGCATCTTGCCTTACAAGATGAATGTTCACGCAAAGCTTGAACTGTCTGATTAAACAGAGCAGACTGGGGCTAGTTGTCACATGGGAAGTACAGCAGGCCTATATTTGTACTTACTTTTTCATACACTAGCCTAGACGGAGCAAATTTTCACATCTTTTAAACATTACACGTCAGTGCTAAGATAAGTAGATACAAGAAGGTTAAGTTTATTCACAATGCAGTATGCAAATACATGTACGAAAGAGGACCAATTGGAATTCAGTATACAAATACTCAACATTTTAAGGCACACAAGTTTTCATTCTTAAATTTCTTAAAACAAATAATCATCAAAATTAGATCAGATAATGATCTATAAAATAAAAGTTTAGGCAGAATTAATAGGCTGAACAAGACGCGGAGAACAAAGTAAAAGCCCCTTTGAAAAGTCACACTCACCACTGGAGCACAGTCTAACACGCGGCTCCTCCGTGTTCAAGAAGCTCAGTCTGACTGCGGAAACTTTCCCTGGACGCTCAGAGAACAATGCATTACGCTGCTCTGACCCCCACGCCATCCATCACGCATGCGGCCGGCCAGCGGAGGGAGCAAATGACAAGAACTATACAGCAGGGTGGAGCTGCAACCCTCCCTCCCTCACTCCCTCTCTCCAGCTGTGGGACAGTCAGCTGCGCTCAAAGCAAACACTGCCACCGCAGTTTAATAAACTCCCTCCTATGTGCTTTAAAAAAGAAGTGCGTCTGTGAGGCTGATGGGGCAGAGGAGATAAGATTACCCTGACAAAAGCTGAACAGACCTCTCTTATTATCAGCATGGGTAAAAAGATACAGTCCATATGCTGCTGACGAGAGGAAATCTGATTCAAGAGGGGACAAAAAAACAGTGTGTTTGAAATGAAGAACTTAAACAGATGAATGACAGACAATGGAGAATCTCACAAATAAATGTCAGTTTTATACATCACTCAAAAAAAAGGGGGGGGGGGGGGGGGGGTGAAATGTAAGAAATGAAGAATGAATGAAGAAACTGAAGCCTTACATAATTGTAAACATATTCCACGTTTTATAATTCCTGTAAAAAAAAAATTGTACAGCATATATAAAAAGACAATATAATATGACTTGCATATTATAAAATAAGAATAAAATACTGATTATGACTTTTTCAAACAGATGTTTTTTCATTTTGCGTTAGGGATAATATATAACATTATATAATATAATATATACAGTATGACTTGTCAAAAGCAGGCTTTGTCTTCTTAATGCAAAATATAACTTCCCCATTTTTTTCTTTTTGATTTGAGTGTAAAACTGTATGACTTGTATAATATAATGAAATATGATAATAAAGACAAAGCCTATGTTTTTGCTTATGTTCATGTTTATTCTTTAAGAGTAAAATGAGACCAATGTAATATTATATAATGTTGAGTATGACTTGTCAAACCAGGCTTTATCTTCTTAATGTAAAATATAACTTCATATTTTTTTATTTCAGAAAAATATCACCAATATATTATATTACATTATATATATATATATATATATATACACACACACACACACACATACATATATATACATACATACATACACACACATATATATATACATACACACATATATATAGCCTATATATACACACATATATACACACATACATATATACACACACACACACATATATATACACATATACACACATATACACATATATATTTATATATAGCCTATATATACACATATACACACATATACACATATATATTTATATATAGCCTATATATACACATATATATACACACATACATATATACATATATATATATATATATATACACACTAATTGGTTGGTGAACAAGTTTAAATTCTCTTCAACAAACTCATTTGGAGATGCAGAGCACTGAGCGCCAGTAGATGGCAGCAGACAGCAAGAGTTTGAAGTCACTGTGACGGGTTGTCTGACAGCAGTATTATCTCACACTACATAATCTCAGGCATAACTAAAAACCATAGGAATAAGAACACCGTAACTACTCAGTACCACGGTACGTATTTTAATTGCAAATCACGTGCCTCATTGATAAAAAGGGTGCCGTTACCCCTGTCTGTGTAGACCCCTTCACTGATGATATTGAGAGTGACAGTTGTTCTCTTTCCAATAGCATTCACTAACTCACAGGGCTCTTTACAGCACTATTGATCAGCGAGACTGTACGAGGAAGTGACTGCGAGCGAGTCTGTTGTTTGTGGGTTCTGACATCATTAGATCAGTGGCAGTGCATATTACAGTCTGGAGCAGATGGCCGGTCGGGGGTCTGCATCATGTCTGTGTATATTTGTGGACAGTGGGCAAACGCTCGAGGGCACAGTGATAGGCGTGCAAGTGCCAGAAAGGGCATCTTTGCGCACCAGTACACCGGCAGAGAAACTGAGCTTGTCTGTCTGCGTCTCTCCTCTGGATTTCACATCTCACTGGCTGTCTGAACTCACAGTACTGGTTCAGAAAACTGCACTCTTGGACCACTGATTATCTATTTTCTGTAGGGCTGCAAATGACGATTGCTTTGATAATCAATTGGTTGGTTGATTATTCTTTGATTAATTGATTAATTGGATTAAAAAAAGCCCAGTTCTCTCTTTTTTATTGACAAAACATTCCACATCCTGCCCAGTGCTGTCTTCAAACTAACGTGCCAACTGAATGCTATGAAAACTGTCAATATATACGATATGCAAATGAGCTATGAAGCAAAAAGCAGTTCGCAAACAGTTTGATTGACAGGCGATCTAACCAATGATAACGCAGAATCCGCCATCTTATCCGACAAAGCCTACAGTAGATCATGAAATTTGCGTGTACTCACGTCTTTCCGCGGCTGAAACAACATTCCTTCTGATGTTCATTCATGTTTATTTGATGCTATAAATGAACTAGTATGAAGAGATGATCGCTTCACGAGCCGCTTGAAGGATCTTCTCGACACATTAAGGAGCCACTGTACGGTATTTAGTGTTTAAACTGCTTTAAAAATTACAATATTTTAAATCTGAAACTGTTTCATGCGTTGTCAGTGTCCTCTTTGCTCCGCGATGTATTTTTCACTGCGGGAGAACATGATGTGTGGCGTGAGAGCGGCATGGGTTGTCGGACATAGCGACAGGAGGCGGGTTTTGCGAAGCGTCAATTCTCTACATTAAAATGAAGATTATAATAAAGAAAAGAAAATAAAAACACAAACTCAGTGTTAACAGATTAACAGAGAAATGTTCACTCTAGACACAGTAACCTGTTACTGTCATTTCTATATCCTGTAAAAAAACGTCTTACATTTGTATTCAATTACACGCTGTTATCCCCTTACAGTTTCCACTCTCAGAACAAACTTAAATTACATGTTGACTTTTAAACTTTAACGTCCAACAACAGATATTTCAGATAAATGAATATTTTGCGCTGAATATTAATCGTCTCCCTCTCTAACGCGCCACGTCTGTTTGACTCATTTAGTTAAGTCTAAAGTTTAACGCAGACTGACGAGCTTTCATGCAAAACGGAAATATTTGTAACTGAGGAAACATATCACACATTAAACAGCACACGCATCTGTCAAAGTACTTAAAATATATTCTCATGTTCTGGGCAGCTTGGATCACGTACCTTTCCCGCTGAAGCTCATTCTGTTTCCTCCACTATTTTTAGATTCATTTTGTCCAATTAACGTGATTGGCCGGATCTGGGCCGGATCTGGGCCGTGTCCGGGTCGGATGGGGAACCTGCGCCTGTGTGCGGCAGCGATGTGGCCCTGTGGTGTCGGCGGAGACTGTGTGAACGAGCTCATCCCTTGTGAGGGCCTTACCGACTCATCAGCCAGTGGCACATATCCCAACAAACCGTCCCATACTGGCGTGATCAAAAAGATCTTAAACTAGATGGAACTGGATTAAATATTTTGACTGTTGCGACTCCAATCTGCCCGAGTATCGGACAAGTGTTCACTGTTGGCCAGAGGAGAACTGGCCCCCCGACTAAGCTGGTTTCTCCCAAGGTTTTTTTTCTCCATTTGTTGGAGTTTTGGTTCCTTGCCTGCATTGTAAAAAGCGCTATATAAATAAAGGCGACTTGACTTGACTTGACCATAGAAATACTTTATTCAGTGCTGTAATTTGACGCGACTAGCAAAAGTTTTCCGTGAACGGTGGGCAGACGTGACTAATCGATACAGGACTTTGTGATTTTCATAATCGATTATTGTCGATTTTTTCTAGTTGTTGCAGCCCTAATTTCTGTTCATCACATAAAAAGGCAAAATAGGTTGCAAAAATGATTACGTATTTTGATGCTTTGAAACTCACTAAACAACTGATAAAAATCTACACTCCATGAATGTGCGTAGCACGAATGTAATCCAGACATACTACATCATTAGTTGCGGCGCTTCCATTTAAAAATCCTTCCGTGACCTCGTGGGATAGTAGAAGTCCCGTTCAGACTCTCAATCCAAATCTGATTTTTGTGCATAGATTCAGCAAGTCTGAATGGCCAAAAATCACATGGAATGCGATTTTTACAAATCCTATTCAAATGGCATTTCTGTTTTAAGTCACACAGCTCTGATCGGATTTCGTCACTCCACGAAATACGTAAAAGTCGGACGTTGTAATAGGAAACATGCTGAAAGTCACTGCAGAAACAAGGTTGTGAAGCTGCAAACATGAGCAGAATAACAATATAACGGAGATATGTTTTGAAACCGGCTGCCTTGCTACGCAATGCCATTTTGTAAATAAGACAACATTTTTATAGCAAACCCAAGGTTGCTATTGTTGTCGTTTTTGGCGTAAGGCTACCAATGCAACGTCGTTACAATAGAAACCAATGCAGATATTCCAGAAAACGAAACAGTTGCGATGCACAGTTTGACGGCAATAATTTTAGATCAGATTCCAATCGGGTACGCAAATAATCGGATTTGGACTGACAGTTTGAAAGTGCACTCATCTCAGTACTTTTCACCTATAAATTTCACTATAAATACTACTAATTCGGACATTCTACTTGCTCTCATAGTGTTACATAGTATGGAAGCAGGGGTATTCGCAGGAATAGTCTTTGTCTTTACAAGTCAAAACAGCCTGTTTAATTTTTCAAGTTTCAGACAGCGATTACCACTTCATTGGCACAAGAAACCTTGTCTAACATTATACATGGACTTCAGGGACAGAGAACATGCTTTAGTGAGAGTCACAGAATCCCACAGCTCTGGCATGGTGAATACAGAGTGATTCACAAAAGGCCTTGATTTTCTGTTTGTTCCATCCAGTCAAGCGAGAACACACATGTGACTCATGCCCATAACAGCTATCACTCAAAATCTAGGGTGATGCTTCCGGATATCCTGTTCTCTTGGGGTCGATCACCGTGTTGGTCATGTTGTGCGATTGTGAACTCAGCGTGACCTTTTGTGTCTAAATAGCCGAAAGCACAGCCAATGGGCCGCAGCTGTGCAATGTAAATTCATTCAGCATATTTATTTAGCCTTTGCATCAGGTAGCTTTAATTTTGCCCTCTTGAAAAATCATGGCTGATTCAGAGGTATGACAGATGTTTCGAGGTTCCAGAATCCCACACAATTACACCAATCGACATTTCTGTGCCAATTACGTCTACTAATTACAATTTACGAATCCATTATATGAATGCATAGCTACAAATCACACACCATATAAATATCAGCAAAACAAGTGATATAGCCGTTTTACTTTGTAAAGTGTCATTTTTAAAACAGGACATTCAACAGAGAGAAAAAAAACCCAAGTCAGGACTTTATAAAAGGGCATAATACATTGTTGCAGCACCTCTCTTCTCGGTCTGTAAGAAACGCTATTTAGTTCCAGTCTCTATGCAGTTTTGACAGAACCGGGCTAATGTTCCTACTTCCTGGTTCTAGTAAGGACTCTAGCAGCTGCGTTTTGGACCAGCTATAATTTGTTTATCAAGCGAGCAGGGCAACCACCCAGTAGAGCGTTACAGTAATCTAGTCTCGAGGTCATAAACGCATGAACTAGCTGTTCCGCATTTGTCGTTGAGAGCATATGTCGCAATTTAGATATATTTTTAAGATGGAAATAAGATATAAGATTTGTAGTTGGAGGTGAAGCTGAAATGGGATTGCACCTAAGAAGCCCCTCCTTCTGAAAAGCGCAATTTGCTCGGATAGGTCGGTTGGACCAGCCTGTTGTGACTTGTTAACCACTTTGAGCACGTTTTGGACATGTCACACCCCTTACCAAAACGCAAATTCAACACACTACTAACTCAACTAGGCCTAACCTACTTAAATGACTTAAATGAGGAATATTGTGAGGTGTTTGTTCCTGGACGAAAACTACGATGGAGGCGTTTCAGGGAGTTCAGAAACACTAATAAAGAGAATAACTCCTACTGGAGGGACTTTGTGCTTTACAACTTTGCAGAATTTTTTTAATGCTCGAACAGCAACATTACACACTAAAGAAAGTTGAAAATGTCAAAAAACAAAACAAAAAGTTCCCCTTTAAGCACAATAAATAAATGATTATCATTTCCTGATATTTCCTCACCCCCATGTCATCCGAGATGTTTATGTTTTTCTTTCTTCAGTCAAAGATTGAGAGAAACATTCTAGGATTTCTCTCTGCATAGTGGACTTCACTGGGGTTCAATAGGTTGAAGGTCCGAATTGCGATTTCAATGCAGGGCTTCGAAGGGCTTTACATGATCCCAGATGAGGAATAAGGGTCTTATCTAGCGAAACGATTTTCTTAAAAAGATACTTTTTAACCACAAATGCTCATCATACACTAGCCCTGTGATGTGCCACACATTATGTAATCACATTGGAAAGGTCACATGTGACATAGGCAGAAGTGCCAACACAACAGCAAGTTAGAGAAGGGAGAAAATCTCATTTGGAGATTTTGTAAAGGGTGTTTGACTTTGTAAACACTTGCTCGGCACGACCTTTCCAATGTGATTACGTAATGCGCATGACAGAGCAGTGCAAGACGAGCATTTGTTGATAAAAAGTATATCATTTTCATTTTTTTTTTTTTGAAAATGACTGATCGTTTCACTTGGCAAAATCCTTATTCCTTTGAAGCTGCACTGAAACTGCAATTTGGACCTTCAAACCATTGGTACCTGTTGAAGTCCACTACATGAAGCAAAATCCTGGAATGTTTTCCTGAAAAACGTTAATTTCTTTTCGACTGAAGAAAAAAAAGAACCAACTTCTTCATCTCGGATGACAGGGGGGTGAGTAAATTATCAGGAAATTTTAATTCTGAAGTGAACTAATTCTTTAATGTAGTAACTATTGGCAATATTTCAGAAAGCATTACCTAAAACTATGCCCATATTTGGTTACACGACCTTTTGACAAAAGATCATGACGAACCTTTTTTCCCTTTAAATAACTGTGCACAATACCATCAAGAACTTGTATTTAGAAAGTAATTAATTTTATGTTAACAGTGACAAATCAATGACGCATGACACTCCCAGTGGACACATCTTCTGTGGGATATGAAGTGAACAGACTGTAAATAAGATGAGCGATGCGTTTAAGACACTGCATCTGCTTGAACTGTGACGACCTCCCGGGCCGCAGGCGGGCCCGTCTTAACCAGGACAGACAGCTAAGTGAATTTTGACAGGTCTCTAGAGGCGCATGGGGTTAAACAGACGCGTCTCTTTGTAGCCAGCTGTCACTCACCAATGCGCTCCTGTCACACGATAAACCAACACGCTCACACAAGCTGCAGCTTAAATCATCTCCAATAAAATGAGACCTGCGTTTATATACGGAAACAAAAGCATAACGCTAATTTGGATCTTCAAACCTGAAAACAATATTATCTTAGAACAATATCAAGGCAGACTTCCATGTACTGTAGATAAGCAACAAGAAACTAAAGTACACTAAATGTTGCAGGGGTATCGCCATGCATTTGCAAAAGTGTTCAAAGTGTGTTTTGTTTGCTTGCTATGTGTATTTTGGCATGTTTACACATTTTATGTCAAGATATCGCCTGATTCACAAATGTGCATGATGCGCCAAAGTTTATTACTTACATGTTCAAATCCCTACAAATGATAAGGTCAATTTTCCTATAATCTAATGGTAACCTGATTCTGCTCTGCCAAAGACTAGATGGAATAGAAGCCCAGTGAAACACATCATAGCATCATGGTCATAAATACATAATGGCTCATAATTTCTTTAAGAAACAAACGTCTCAAAGACTCAACCTTGTGACTGGCACTTTTCCACGTCATTGCCCGGGTTACTGGATTCAGTTACATTACAATCCAACGAAACCTTCAACAGGCGGACAGAATCAGTCTCCTCATGCAAAAAGGGCTTTTTTCGCCCAGAAAACAGACTATTTCTCTATACCTCTAGAGCATGTTTAATTCAGAGGAGCGCCACTGTGCTTTTTAATTACCCACGGATGAGTGATCTAAAATTCCTATGGACACGATCCGCCACTCGTCGGTCTGTGGGGTTTTAAGCATGTTAGCGTCTCAAAGAGAAAACATCTCAGAGCTCTCACCTGCTGATAAAGTCAATAAAGTCACCCAGTGAAAACACACGGACCTCACATCTTTGTGACTGACCCACATATAGCTGGCCCACCTCAGAGTAACAAGTGCATCTATTGTGAAAGTCCTAATTAAGATTTAATCAGTTCCTTCAAACTGCCCGAGACATTCCCCCAGAGACCCGGAGCTACAGCACCAAAGCATGACCTTTATGATAACAAATCCTGCAGGTGCCCTTATCTTGACCCAAAGCATCTGTCATGAAAGAGTCAGTATAATCCATTAAATCTAGAGTTAATCTAACAAACCTCAGCAGATTAAAGTGGATTTTAAAAAAAAAGGTATTTGCTTTAAAAATAACAGTAGTCACGGTAGTCGTGGCCTAGTGGTGAGGGAGTCGGGCTTGTAATCTGAAGGTTGCCGGTTCGATTCCCACGCCGGCAGGAATTGAAAGTGGGGATTGTGAATGAACAGCACTCTCTCCACCTTCGATACCATGACTAAAGTGCCCTTGAGCAAGACACCTAACCCCCAATTGCTCCCCTTGTAAGTCGCTTAGGATAAAAGCGTCTGCTAAATTATGAAAAATGTAAAGGGAACCTATAATGCTCCTTTTGTGTATGTGAAGTTTCAGCTCAAAATACCCCTCAGATATGATATTTATAGCATGTTAAAATTGTCACTTTTTTGGGGTGATAAAAAAATAAGTCATTTTTGTGTGTCCCTTTAAATGTAAATGAGCAGTTGCTCTCGGCCCCCTTTCAAGAAGAGGGAGGAGCTTCAGGAGTTCATGCAACAACAAAGCAGGACAATCTCATGCACTGAACATGTCAGAAACCGTCAGCGGTTCAGCCTTATATGTTTGAACCGGAGTCAGACAATGATGCCTACAGAGCCAGAGAATATATGCCACATGGAGATAGAACAGGTATAGTTTAGTTTAATTACAGTTAACTTATGTTGTCATCTTGCTTTTATCCACTATTAGGGGCCATTCACATATCGCGCCTAAAAAGCAACGCCGCACCGCTTCCTCCTTTTGCAAGCGCTCGGAAGCTTCCGCTCCAGTGGCGTCTATCATGAACAGCGCTCTCCACGACTACGAGGAAGTTTCAATGGATTTCCATCACTAAAAAGCCCTTGCGGTAGCTCTAGTACAAGATTTATTTATGGAGAAGAAAAAAAGAAAAAAAAAAAAGAAAAAAAATTTCTGTTCCACATAGGTGCAATCCCATTTCAGCTTCTCCTCCAACTACAACTGCAAAACATCGATCTATTTCTCTGATTTCATCTAGTACCGGACGCAGGAACATTGTTTGGCGTAGCAGGCACTGAATGTTTCTGGTGGCGTGTTCTCTTGGGTTCAGCTCGGACTTCTCTTTGCCATTTCACTGTTGACGCTCCTGATGGTTTGACTTCACTCCTCTGGGCTCGTCCTTTCCAGCACACTGCTTCTGACACCTTCACGTGTCACTTAGAAATGTTCTAGGGACCATCTTTACTGGTTACACAACATCCTTTTGGCAGCACATCAGCACCTATACACATCCCAGCAGATTCATCACCAGCACCTGACTTCCTGACAGCCTGAAGATTTTTCCATAACCGTCTTATACTGCCTGCACAAAAATTGTATATATATAAACTTGGTAAATCACTTTTATGTTGTTCTGAGTAAAACATATATTGTTTGTAATTCTTGAAATATTCTTCAAGAAAATAATGACTAGACATTCATAGACATAATTATAGAGCCTCACACATGAGATGAGGGAAAAAATATGTATATCATGAGCATGAACTAACAAATAATTTCCTCGTTTTACCAATTCGCTCCCTTGTACTAAATCATGCGCACAATATAATAATTCGTTCCCTTGTTTCACTAAATTACGCGCACTACATACCAACTTGTTCCCTTGTTTCACTTAAATTGTACACACTACATAAATTCGTTCCATTGTTTCTCTAAATTGTGCGCACTACATACTTTGTTCCCTTGTTTCACTAAATTACGCGCACTACATACCAACTTGTTCCCTTGTTTCACTTAAATTGTACACACTACATAAATTCGTTCCATTGTTTCTCTAAATTGTGCGCACTACATACTTTGTTCCCTTGTTTCACTAAATTGTGCGCACTGCATACTTTGTTCCCTTGTTTCACTAAATTGTGCGCACTGCATAAGTCGTTCCATTGTTTCACTAAATTGTGCGCACTGCATAATTCGTTCCATTGTTTCACAAAATTGTGCGCACTACATACTTTGTTCCCTTGTTTCACTAAATTGTGCGCACTACATACTTTGTTCCCTTGTTCACTTAAATTGTACGCCATGCATAATTCGTTCCCTTGTTTCACTTAACTTGTGCCCACTGCATAATTCGTTCCATTGTTTCACTAAATTGTGCGCACTGCATACTTTGTTCCCTTGTTTCACTAAATTGTGCGCACTGCATAAGTCGTTCCATTGTTTCACTAAATTGTGCGCACTGCATAATTCGTTCCATTGTTTCACAAAATTGTGCGCACTACATACTTTGTTCCCTTGTTTCACTAAATTGTGCGCACTGCATAATTCGTTCCATTGTTTCACAAAATTGTGCGCACTACATACTTTGTTCCCTTGTTTCACTTAAATTGTGCGCACTGCATAATTCGTTCCATTGTTTCACTAAATTGTGCGCACTACATACTTTGTTCCCTTGTTTCACTTAAATTGTGCGCACTGCATAATTCATTCCATTGTTTCACTAAATTGTGCGCACTACATACTTTATTCCCTTGTTTCACTTAAATTGTGCGCACTGCATAATTCGTTCCATTGTTTCACTAAATTGTGCGCATTGCATAATTTGTTCCCTTGTTTCACTTAAATTGTGCCCACTGCATAATTTGTTCCATTGTTTCACTAAATTGTGCGCACTGCATACTTTGTTCCCTTGTTTCACTTAAATTGTGCGCACTGCATAATTCATTCCATTGTTTCACTAAATTGTGCGCACTACATACTTTGTTCCCTTGTTTCACTTAAATTGTGCGCACTGCATAATTCGTTCCATTGTTTCACAAAATTGTGTGCATTGCATAATTTGTTCCATTGTTTCACTAAATTGTGCGCATTGCATAATTTGTTCCCTTGTTTCACTTAAATTGTGCCCACTGCATAATTTGTTCCATTGTTTCACTAAATTGTGCGCACTGCATACTTTGTTCCCTTGTTTCACTTAAATTGTGCGCACTGCATAATTCATTCCATTGTTTCACTAAATTGTGCGCACTACATACTTTGTTCCCTTGTTTCACTTAAATTGTGCGCACTGCATAATTCGTTCCATTGTTTCACAAAATTGTGTGCATTGCATAATTTGTTCCATTGTTTCACTAAATTGTGCGCATTGCATAATTTGTTCCCTTGTTTCACTTAAATTGTGCCCACTGCATAATTTGTTCCATTGTTTCACTAAATTGTGCGCACTGCATACTTTGTTCCCTTGTTTCACTTAAATTGTGCGCACTGCATAATTCATTCCATTGTTTCACTAAATTGTGCGCACTACATACTTTGTTCCCTTGTTTCACTTAAATTGTGCGCACTGCATACTTTGTTCCCTTGTTTCACTTAAATTGTGCGCACTGCATAATTCATTCCATTGTTTCACTAAATTGTGCGCACTACATACTTTGTTCCCTTGTTTCACTTAAATTGTGCGCACTGCATAATTCGTTCCATTGTTTCACTAAATTGTGCGCACTGCATAATTCGTTCCATTGTTTCACTTAACTTGTGCGCACTGCATAATTCGTTCCATTGTTTCACTAAATTGTGCGCACTGCATACTTTGTTCCCTTGTTTCACTTAAATTGTGCGCACTGCATAATTCGTTCCATTGTTTCACTTAACTTGTGCGCACTGCATAATTCGTTCCATTGTTTCACTAAATTGTGCGCACTGCATACTTTGTTCCCTTGTTTCACTTAAATTGTGCGCACTGCATAATTCATTCCATTGTTTCACTAAATTGTGCGCACTACATACTTTGTTCCCTTGTTTCACTTAAATTGTGCACACTGCATAATTCGTTCCATTGTTTCACTAAATTGTGCGCATTGCATAATTTGTTCCCTTGTTTCACTTAAATTGTGCCCACTGCATAATTCGTTCCATTGTTTCACTAAATTGTGCGCACTACATACTATGTTCCATTGTTTCACTAAATTGTGCGCACTACATACTGTTCCCTTGTTTCACTAAATCGTGCGCACTACATACTTTGTTCCCTTGTTTCACTTGTTTCAATTGTGCGCACAGCATAATAATTTGTTCCCTTGTTTCACTACATTGTACACACAATAAAAGAATTCGTTCCCTTGTTTTAGTTCAAGCAATTAGTATGTGGCTATGATTTACTAAATCGAGGGAACAAATTATTATATCATATCATTTAGTAAAATGAGGTAACGAGTGATTATACTATCTGCATGATTTACTTAAAACAAGAAAATGAATTCTTAATTCGTGGCCAAAATATAGATATTGTGGAAGCTCTATGGAAGCTTGTTTCTGCTACTAAATAAAAAAAAAAATGTAAAAATTAATTGTGATTTTTTTCTTCTCACAATTCTGACTTTTCGTCAAGTCAAGTCACCTTTATTTATATGGCACTTTTTACAATGCAAATTTTGGCAAAGCAGCTTTACATTAATAATTGGCAAATCATTTTTGGCAGCACAGCAGCTCCCGAAGAAAATGGTGTCATTGTGCAGCTTATTCTACATATTTATACTGATTCATTCGGTTGAAAAGATCAATAGTTATTAGTCTAGTTAGAATTGTGTGATATAAAGTCAGAATTATGTTGCTGATACGCTCCGTGAAAACAAATTTCCTCTAACGAGAACAATAAAGAATGGATCTGAATCAGAAGATTTGTGAGTTAGAAAGTAAGAATTGATATAAACTCGAAATTCTGAGAAAAGCATTATTTGAGCGAGTTTATGTAAGGAAATGACTGAATGATCAAAAGTGACAAGATTTCCAAGGCAATTTTTTTTTCTTTACAGTAGTCTGCAGTGACGAATTGTGTACAACAAAAACGGGGACAAGTATTAAGAAAGTAAACAGGGCCCATTTTGAATTCATGCTGATTTTAAATCTTAGTTACAGCTCTTCTGGATGACTTGCTTTAGATGATGCTAATTAAAAAAAACAACAAAACAATTAAGCGTCTTTTGTCTACACACATTGTACGTTAGACACTAGACAGATGCAACACCACATCCATAACGGAGGAGTCAAAGCTGTGCAGCTGGCATTCAATACGCATCATGAATCATGAAATAGATTGATTTTTCAGTCGACGAGGGCCAGCCCTTCCCCTCCCTCCCCATGTGGCCAATTTAAGGTTGGATGCCCAAGTGTCAGGTTTTCACCGTCAATAAGCACTGATTCAGCTCAGAGTCTGAGCCTACACTAACACAAGAGCCCGTTTCACCCGCCGCAGCACCACAAGTGCTTAAAACCATCCTGAAAACATGCTGACACAGAAAACTGCCTTGCTTCACTCAGAACATTCAATAGGACATTTAAAAGGAAATCCAATCTAACTTCATGAAATATTCCAGCACAAGTACAAGTTCACATGCTGCAGGAGCAAATTAACACCATTGAAAAGTGGAGTTTAAGGATGATTTTAACATAAAAACAGCTTTAATTGTTGACTGCGTAATATCACACAATTAAAACAGAGCCGATCTGAATCACACCACAGCATTTGGTAAGAGCTCTGCTGGGTCTCTCCTTATTTAATGAGTGTCTCCATATCCCAATCCCATCTTCAATAAGAGCAGCACCGCCGGGCAGATTGATATCTCAATTACCCAGCTGCGCTCCATTTATCTTCCTCTTGTCCGTTTACGTCCTCTCCTCTCACACCATCCCTTTCTACCTCTACCTCTGCTCTCACTTCATAGCTGTTCCTCCCATTTCCAATATCTTTTTATTTTCTTGTTCCAGTGTAATTTCTTGTTCAGAGGACGAATCCTAAAACTCTCCTCAAGTCACAGATGTGTCCAAGAACACAGCGACAGAACAGAGAAGAACATTTTTGCCGCATATTCCTAGAGAAAGCAATACAAAACTGTATGTGCTTCACACTGGAGCAGTATGATAAGATATAAATGTCCAATAATAGTAAAACATATTTAAAATAACAATAATAAAAATAAATTATTATTATTATAGATTATATTATTATAGATATATATTATTATATTATTATAGATTACTGCAGCTCACATGGATTATATATATATATTCCATGTGAGCTGCAGTAATCTCTAATAATATAATAATATATCTATAATATATATATATATATATATATATATATATATATATATATATATATATATATATATATATATAGATAGATAGCACATATACAGATAGATGTATACATACAAATATGTATAGTACATACATATATACAGTATATATAGTATAGAACTAATGTATATATATGTGTGTATATATATGTATGTATATACATATATATAGCACATATACAGATAGATGTATACACACAAATATGTATAGTACATACATATATACAGTATATATAGTATAGAACTAATGTATATATATGTGTGTGTATATATATATGTGTATGTATATACATACATACATATATACATACATACATATTTATATATATATATAGCACATATACAGATGATGTATACACACAAATATGTATAGTACATACATATATACATTATATATAGTATAGAACTAATGTATATATATGTGTATATATATGTATGTATGTATGTATATATATAGCACATATACAGATAGAAGTATACACACAAATATGTATAGTACATACATATATACAGTATATATAGTATAGAACTAATGTATATATATGTGTGTGTATATATATATGTGTATGTATATACATACATACATATATACATACATACATATTTATATATATATATAGCACATATACAGATGATGTATACACACAAATATGTATAGTACATACATATATACATTATATATAGTATAGAACTAATGTATATATATATGTATATATATGTATGTATGTATGTATATATATAGCACATATACAGATAGAAGTATACACACAAATATGTATAGTACATACATATACACAGTATACATAGTATAGAACTAATGTATATATATGTGTGTGTGTGTATATATATATATATATATATACACACATACATACATACATATTTATATATATAAACAGACAGATGCCATAAATATAATAAATAATTTAATATTTATAAGATTAAAATATACTACAATTAAAAAAATATACAAAATAACCCACACATAAACAATAGTTAACATTTGTTATTAATATTATTATTATGACGATGAAGAAAATTCTTCTGCCAAGTAAGAGCTCAGTGGTTTAACTCTACTATTTACAGTTGATTGATGTCTCAAGTTACTTGTTGCCGTAATATGCAAAATATACATATAAATTTGACCTTTTGTCAAAGGTGCCCATTTATCACCATTTTAATTTCAAAATCCAATCAGATTTTGGAGAACTATCCAAGTGTAAATCTATTCTTGAGGTGGAGAGTTGGCTAAGCAAACAGAGAGGCTGATGAAAAGTTAATGGGAGAGGAGAGTTAACTTTGATAAGATTTATGCTTCCTCTCATATTGAGAGAATATTCCTCTTCAGTTCAGGGGTATTAGCTTTCAGCTTTAGCGAATCATCACAAACGCACAAAATCACCCCATTGAAACCACATGCGAGGCCTCAGACTTACTGTCTGCTGGGTTTAGAAGCAAGTTGAGGATATTTTTGATGGCTGCTTCCTGAAGAGCAGCTTAATAACATCCTTGTCAGCCAGTTTCCTCTCATTTCTCATTTTCTAATAAAAATGCTCAATGTGCATTTGGGTACAGAAAACCAGATTCACAGCAGAACTCTCACAGTATGAGATGAATGCTGAATCAGTCAAACCCCAGGGCACACGAAATGAAAAAATCTCATTTTTGTTTGATCTCGGTTAAACAGTTAAACTTTAATGGTAAGTTAGTGGTGTTGTGGGTGGACTAAATGGAGTGACCACAAAAATATAGCAAACAAAAGTACCATCGAGCAAAAACAAAGATTTATGCCTTTAACCTCTTACAAACAAAGGAGGAAAGTAAAAAATTCCAATTCAAGAACTACCCTTCATAAATGAAATGGTATATAAAAAAGTTATGGAGTACAAGTTTTAAATATTTAAAAAAATTACAGTATGTGCAATATTTAATTCGACAACCACTTTGCAGAATGGACTTCATGTTGTCAAATCGTTCTTGTGTACTGTAAATGGTTTAAAATGAACGCAACAATTTACATAATAATGTTTTATGAATTTTTTACACAAAATTCATACGAATGTTTTATGAATGAGACAGTGCCATATTAGGGGATTTCGCAGCAGGTAGTTACAGGAACTCAAGACGGTCCCATGAGAACTGAATTTTCTCCTAAGGCCATTTTCCTGGTTTCCTCCGCACCGTCAGTAGGAACTCTGTAGGGACGTCATGATCGGAGCTGTGTTTGTGTTGTGTGTCATAGGTTTCGTGATAATGAAGATTATATGTATAAGTTATGTGATTGAAAGAGCAAAAAGGAGGGCTAAGAGCAGAAATCTTGCAGTGCTACATATCATCGAGGCTGAGAAAAAAACAACGCCGCAGAAAAGGCGACAGGTAAATGCCGTTAACATTAACTTTCTGTATGTTAATATCTTATCGTGGTTTTCTAAGTTCATAGAGTAAGTATATTGTGTGTTTTTAATTGGCGGGTTTCGGTTACATTAGCAAAGATGAAAAAATACTGTAACAAATGTATTGCTTAGACCTTAGTCTAATTCATTCCTTGCAAAAGCCGCTCCTATATCTAAAATGATTCCCAGTTCCTGCTTTTGCACCAGATAGTTATAGGAACACGGTTATATAGGAACTAGCATCCAAATTTTCGCCTAGGGCCATTTTACCAAAAAGTGGGTATTTCCGCCATTCCTCTGGTGCAAAATCCCCTATCAATCAAAAAAAAAAAAAGAAGAAGAAGAAAAAACAACTTTTACTCTTAGTTTCACTCAAACCATCTTTGTTCACATTAATACATGTAACTACATGAACTTACTTTAAGTTGTTTCTACAAGAAAATTGTATTGTCAGTGTGACGAGCAGGGCGGGCGAGAGCCGTGAGGGAACGGTGCGAGGCCGGTGACGCGAGAAATAACGAGCGTCAGCTGCGCGCTACACCGGTCTCGTGTCTCTCACGGAGGAGCTCCGGAAGCATAAAAGAGGAGCGACGACAGTGAAGGATGAGAGAGGACCAGGCCTGGACTTTATGTTGTGTTTTATTTTGTTTGTGTGGGCGGCAGTCGCCGTGAGGAACTGCCGCCCTTTTACTTTCGTTTTATTGTTTGTTTATTTGGATATTAAATTATGTTGAACATTCGCCGGTTCCTGCCTCCTTCTTCCCATATTTACGAACTGTGTTACATTGGTGCCGAAACCCGGGAGGAAGGAGGGACATGCTGTCGAAGAGCCCTCGCTGCGGAGGGGGATCGCGGGGCTGAGGAGGTCCGGCAGCGCGGGAGAGAAGACCGCGAGTGGCTGCCCAATGCGGTGGTGCTGGAGTGACTGAGGAACGAGTGGGACGGAGAGCTCGCTGCCGTGCCCCTGGGACGAGGTGGGGTGGCAGCCATCCAGGAGGGAGCGGAGGAGCCGCCGTTCGCCGTGGCCCGGAGCCTGCTGCCTGCCGCCATGAGGGGGAGGAGCAGGGGACGGCGGACTCGCTGCCGGCTGCCCTCAACAGGAGGAGCCATCGCCGGCCACCAGGGGGCGGAGGAGGATCGGGCCGTCCACCGAGCGTCCAGTACCATCGCATGGCACCGCGAGGAAGAGCCTCTCGCCTGACTGAGGGCCGAGCGGCAGTGTGTCTGGGAACCGGATCACGAATTTTTTTTTTTCCTCTCTCCACTCTCTCGTCTTTTTCGCTCCTTGTGCTTCCGTCTCCTTTTCTCTCATCTCGTCTGTCCGTACCCCCAGGCGCTGCGGCCGCCGAGACTGGCCCCCGGGGGGAGTAGGCGCAGTCTCGTGGGTACCGCCCGGCCTGCGAGGGGCGATGGGGGTATGTGACGAGCAGGACGGGCGAGAGCCGTGAGGGAACGGCGCGAGGCCGGTGACGCGAGAGATAACAAGCTTCAGCTGCTCGGCACACCGGTCTCGTGTCTCTCACGGAGGAGCGCCGGAAGAGGAGCGACGACAGTGAAGGACGAGAGAGGACCAGGCCTGGATTTTATGTTGTGTTTTATTTTGTTTGTGTGGGCGGCAGTCGCCGTGAGGAACTGCCGCCCTTTTACTTTCGTTTTATTGTTTGTTTATTTGGATATTAAATTATGTTGAACGTTCGCCAGTTCCCGCCTCCTTCTTCCCATATTTACGAACTGTGTTACAGTCAGCTTTACTTAATAAGTGTTTGTTCAGTCAACTTAACATTGCTGAGTGAAACCAACAAATTAATGTTCCCAGCAAGCTTTGCAAGGGACTGCATTAGGAGAATAAATTTAGGGATTAAAGTGTAATTTTATGCGTTTTTCAGTGAAGGGAAAGATGTCGTTAGTTTATGTTGTTTCATTTTCATGTTAAGTTCGACATTTAGAGGAGTTTCTGTAATGTTTTTGAATTGCAGAAGAGCGTTGGGCCGTGAACTCTCATATTCACGTTCATCAGATGGAACTCCAACTCTCAATTAAATTGAGTTTGTTCAGCGCGTTATTTTTTGAGTGCATTTTGTAGAGCAAATAGTTAATTAAGCAATTAAAATGAGTTCACCTTACGTAATAAACTTTTATAAATTTGACATAACATTATTAAGTAAACTGCACATATAATTATACAACAGCGACAAACTCAAATCATTTGAAGTTACTCAAAGATATTTTGTCAGCTTTACTTGAATATCTTTTGATCCTACAACTAAATTTTTATTAGTACAAAGTACTCAAAGTTGACAATTTTTAAGTAAATCCAACAATTCTTTTTTTTTGAGTGATTAACGTGCACCTGAGGACACAAAAATGATTATTTTGTGAGTGTAATGCAACACGCCTTTAAAACAATCATCTCTCACAGCCTGATGAAGATGTGTCAAGTTGCCGAACACGAAAAAACTGTGTGCAGGCCAAAAATGGATACCAGAGGTAGAGAAACTGACAGGAAAAACAAGACAGCTACTGAAACAGATGCTCCCCTTCACGCCACAGAATGAGTGAGAAAGTGCAAAACACCAGAATCGTCTTTCAGGACGTCTGGAACAGTTCCTCAATGAGTAAAGTCAAAATGAAACCACAATAGCGACCCATTTGACTTACATAATGTGACTTATTTCTGAGTGAAACAGACGCATTATATCGAATAAAGATTCAAATGGAAAAATATTTCGGACGTCATAGGAGAAAATAGAGCATGCCGTGTGTGTCCTGAGGGAGTGTCACCTTGTGATCGGCACACAGGAAGCCACAGCTGTGTAATTATGACTGTTTCCACTAGGATGCTCTCAGTGGTTTACAATCCAAAGAAAAACAAACTCTGGATTTTCGGGAAAACAAAAGGTAAGAGGAGAAACAAATCGGATGCGATGGCTTTTCAGTGACCATTCATCATTATGACAGGATGTCACAGTCAAACCTCAAACCATTGGAGCGCAACCGCTGGAGAAGGACAGCAAAACAAGCGGACACAAAGATCGGGACCTACTTAAAGAGAAGAGACAGAAGTCAAAGACTGTTTCTGTCGACTTACTTCTGTTATTGTTACTTTTTGGTATTATTCTTTACATATATATTTATGTATGCATGCATATAGTTTGGGGTCAGTAAGATTTTATTTTCTGTTCACCAAAAAAATCAGTAAAACAGCAATCTTAAGAAGTATTATTCCAATTTAAAATGAGTAGTTTCAATTTGAATATATTTCAGCATTTACTTTTATTCCTGTGATCGTAAAGCTGAATTTTCAGCATCAGTGTCACATGATCTTTCAGAAATCATTGATTTGCTGCTCAAGAATACTTCTTAATATCAATATTAAATACAGTTTTTGTTGAAAACGTAAAAAAAAAGCATCAACCCTTGTGCATTGTTCAAATTCACGACCCTTTCGTTATGTTCGTGGCTGAAAACAGCCACTACTTTTAACTGCTTTAAAAATGTATCAGATAAATATTTTTTTTTTGCATAAATTTATTAATCAACCTCAGTCCTGATCAAAACTACAAAATAAAAAATAAAAAAATCAGGATTTTAACTCTTTAATTGCCGAATTCTTAAATGATGTCACTGATTTGGGGAAAAAACACACACAAAATGACTTATTTTCAAATAAGTCAATTATGAAATCATTCCATTTGCTGAAAGTTATGGCCAAATTAAGACTCAAAAATTCCCCATAGTGGATGAAAACATCCCAAACATCACATAAGGGTTAAAACAAACAATTGCAATATGCAATCTCGTTCAAATATTTCACGTTCTTTCATAATTTGAAAGTTTCTATAGTTTCAAAAACTCAAATATTTTTCACAACAAAACTTTAAATGATTTAACTACATTAATTAACATGAACTGCACTTATACAGCATTAATTAATCTTTGTTAGTTTCAACATTTACTCATATCTCATTAAAATCTTGTTAACATTAATTAATGCTCTGTGAACTAACTTGAATGAACAATGAACAACTGTGTTTTCATTAAATAACATTAATGAAGATCAGTAAATACAGTATTTCTCATGGTTAGTTCATGTTAGTTAATACATTAACTTTGGTAAAACGCTACCAAAACATTTGTCTGACTAAAGTTACACTGATCTTTGTTCACAACATACTGTGAATTAGTAAAACAAAATAAGGAAAGGGGTTGTGAAAGAGATTTCACATGATTTTGATCCATCTGGATAAGCTAAAGTGATAGTTCACCCTTAAATGAAAATTGTGTGCTGTATTTATGTTGTTTTTTCTTTTACGGACCTCAAAAGAGGGAGTGACACACAAAAATAAAATGAAGAATCAATTAATTCATTTAATAATTCACACATAAAAATGTATATAAATAAATCACTTTTATATAGGCAAATAAATAGACGTATTTAAAGTTGTTTATTTAATTCCTGTTTTTAAACGCAGATTAATAGAACAATAAAAAATTACATTCGCAAATCATTTTAAATCGCTTTTTAAAAAAGGATTTGCCAAATGCTTTTCTTTATCCATTGACAAATGGGAAAAAGCCATTTAAAATGATTTACAATTGTACAAAAATACGTCGACGTGCGTGAAATGCGTCGACGCGTCGCACTGTTTACGTTCATCTGGCGTAATGGCAACTTCTGCTCCTGGGAACGGAGAAAGTTGCATTCAATCACAAAAACCCAGACCACGATTATCAAAAGTACGGGAATACTTTAAAAAGAGGCCAAATAAAACGGTCCTTTGTTCCCTTTGCAGAACCGAAATGGCGTCCCACCTATGGAACAGGATCTCTGCCAAATTTTTGCGCGCGCAAGATCATATTTTGAGCGTGCAAAAGGCATTTCACACGTGAACTGAGTTGAGGAGAAAATCTTCGTCTCGCAAATATTTCGAGCGAACGAAAATCAGTTTTGCATTTCAAAGAAGTTTATTTGGATGTGCGCGGACGTTCTCTTTCGCACGTTGCTCGCGCTCCTGATTCCCGCCCTGCGCGCTCGCTAAGCGCCGACCGCTCGCCTGCTCAACACAAACCAGCGTTACAATGTGCCAAAATTCAGAATTCTGCTCAATTCTCATTGGCTGGCTTGACAACCAATCACAAGACTCCCTGCATTACAGACAGCGCAAGAGGAAAAACACACGGTTCAGGAGACGTTTGTTCTATGGAAAGTCTTTGACACTCTTCATGTTAAAGTTCAAATGTCTTCCACTGGACGAGCACACATACATAAGTGGCTTATTTTTAATCAAAATCAAATCGTATTATTACATAATGGTGTTTCTACACCTCAATGAACTGCTGAATCAGTTCTAACTTCTAACATAAAAAAAAAAAAATCACTAGATTAATAAAAAAAACCCTTAATAAAAATAATCGTTAGTTGCAGCTCTAATATATATGAATTATATATTAAGACTATAGGAAGATCATTCTAGAAAATACACTGTAAATAGACCGCACAATAACGATTTGTAATAACGTTTGTGTTTTTATGCTACGCACACATGATCAAAGTAATAGGAAATAACGAGGGCTGCGTGTAATTGTGCAGAATGAGATAATTATGACTCATGTAAAGATGCTGACTGCTCTGAATCTGGCTGCAGATTCGTGATTAGTGTAATTAATTTCCATGAAATGCATGTACTCCCTGCCAACATATAGAGCTAATGCCATAAAGAATTAACTACCCTGTGAATAATAAACCTCAGCTCAGGCTTCTGGGCAACTTGAGCACTTTTAATAGGGCACATGGGAGCTATTTGACCTTGAGTGTTAACATGAATATTCTTTAGGGTTTCTACGTCAACACTCTGGCCGTTAAGTGCTTTTTTTGGGGGGGGGGGGGGGGGGCATGAATGAAGCGCTTAAGAGTGAGAGGGTATATTTATATAATTCCTCTGATGCTACTAAGGTTTTTATGTGGGTTATATTTCCCCAAAGCCATCTCATTTCTTTAACTCTGAGGGAAATACACACTCAAAATGAGATGATGGCACAACCAAAACATACAAAACAAACCTCTTCTGCTTCAACTGCTTCCTACGTTCAATATTAATCAGATTCCACAACAGCATAAGGCTTTCTGACAATAATATTAAACCAGATGGCACATCATATCCCCATACAGATTGTTCTGATTGCTTTACGTATATGGGATTTTTTATATATTTTTTTTTTTTATCTGCTGGAAGCTGTAAAAGAAATGTTTGGCAGTGATAATAATAATAATAATGAGCTCATTTGCATATGACCGCCCATCCTCAGTCAACCCGCAGAGGTTAGTTAATCGTAACAGATTTACATATTCATGTACACGAAACTGTACAACAATTACCTAAAGCGAACTTTCAATTAGAGCCGATGATATTCGTACTACACAATGCCAGGTATATTTGACAACTAGATTAGAAAGCTAGCGCAGAGTCCGAGAAGTACGTTTTCAAGCGGTTTTTGGAAATGTCTCGTCTTTCCATGACTGATCTTCATGCCAAATCAATGTTTCTGGAAGGATGCGTCCACAGCTAAATGTCAACGGGCCAGACATGCTGCCATCCCGACGCATTCGAGCTCATTTGCCGTGTTCATCAGAAGCTACGGTGCAGTCGACCGCTTTCAGATGGAGGACTTCATGTGCAATCTTGTATATTTTGCACACATGCATGCTCACCAGAGTTCGCTTAAAATAGGTGATCTTTTTCAGTTTATTGTAAGAAATAGTAATAATTCCGTTAATTATGAATGTCGACAACTTCTTTTCCAAGACGTGATGATTCACTGTGACTGTCAATTGTTGATGAAAAAGAGACTAAAGTTATTTATTATTGTAAAAATGAGGAAAATATTACACTGTTTTTTTTACAAGCTTCTAGGAGTTTTCATGCATGCAGTTGTCAAGAATTTAAATCCTACTTCAGCTTTGCAATCTGGCAACCATGCGCTCTCTCTACACACTGCAGAATTATTTTCAGTTTGGAGGATCTGAAAATACAGACAAACAAGTAAGATGGAGTTTAGCGAGAGTTTTTCATTTGAGATATTGTGCTTAAATTAAAGCGTCATTCAGTCAATCTGTGTTCTGACTGAATCTGCGATCAAATCTTCTCAATGGCGAACCGTAATAAATCCAGCCATGAATCTTGTTCGCGATAGAAAAGCAAAGTAATTTGCAGTTATTGGAATTCAATGGTTTTAGATTTTGAGAGAAGTTTCTAGTTTTACCAGCTTTCATAATGTAGAACGCATGCTACTTTACATGATAAATAGCCTATAATAAATCAGAAAAGTAAAATCAATCATGCATGAGTTGACATTCTCTCTCTTTTTTTTTGTTCAAGTGCAAAAATTCTGATAAAACAAAACTAAATTTCTGAAATGACAAATCAGTTATGATTATAATTTTGAGCACATTTATGGTGCTAGTTGATTTGTGTCACTAAAACATTCAATCCAAATTATAACTTTTAATTTTTTTTAAATAATCTTTAACAAAAGTTAAAAATTCTAAAGCTGAAGAATTTTTAAAAGGAACTGCAGAACATAATTGACCACCAAACACATGACGATAAGGTTTCATTAGAAACGTTTTAGAGCATCTGAGCCGCCTACAGCAGAAATGACAAACAGCCACATGGGAAAAAAATATGTGTTTATGCCTCTGTGCAGGACAGCAGAGTTCATATAAATCACTGACCATATAGACAGACCAGTGACAGAATCCTCAGAGATTTTCAGTCACATGCACATCTAACAATAAACAAAACAAATGCAACCACAATGTAAAAATATAACACTTTTAAAGGTGCACTATGTAGTTTTTCGTCCGCTAGAGGTCGCCTATTCATCGTATCGTAGCTTGATGACGCCAAGTTTGAGCGCAGAATCATGGGACATGTGGTCTTCAGCCCACAGCAAGTGGAAAAGAATCGGATGGGACTCATATTCATGGCTTCTTTGGGAGCTGCTGTGCAGCCAAAATGATTTGCCAATTATTCATGTAAAGCTGCTTTGCCACAATTTGCATTGTAAAAAGCGCTATATAAATAAAGATGACTTGACGAACACGACACACGCCTCGCAAGTGGCGGAACTTTTATTTTGACACAATCGCTGGTGCCGCTTCCACTTGTCCGTTCATGAGTATGAGGTTAAACAGCTCTGTTTATCATATTAGATATATTTGAGTGCGTTGAAATGATGTTATAACGTTACTGTGCGTTCGCTCGCCGGCTGCTGTGAGACACACTGCAGTAAGATTGATCGATATTAGAATATCATATTAATAAATGCAGGAAGGCTTGAGTTGATAAATGTTACTTGAGTTACTAAATTTTACAACTCTTATTTTTGTTACATGTAGTTACTATAGTAATGACTATAAGTGATGCATAATTACATGCAACTAACCCTAAACCTATAGTAAGTCCATGTAGTTACTTAATATTACTATTATATTATTATATTACTATTATTATTATAAAGCATGGTACTCGCAAAAAAAAAAAAAGGAAATTAGATTTAAACAATAAGACTAAGCTTGTTGAGCAATATTACAATGATTAGTCTTCTGTCTATACATGTAACAAAACAGATGTTGCCTCATCTATTAAAATATCTAATATATTAAAGCATCCTTGGAATTTCCATGTTTCTTCAAAATAAAACCGGAAACCGAGGTTATTGTGGATATGAGGCGACTCCCTCACACGTCCTTGTTTTAAATTGCGATTTTCTCACGATTTACAAATAGTTGGATATCGTAAGAACTCGACTGAACAATATATATAACACTGGCCTAGTGGTTTTTGGATATTTTACTGCAAAAATTTTTACATATTGCAGCTTTAAATTGCAAATAAAACAGATTATTGAAGTACACTTTATAAGAAAACACAATTTGTCTTACTTGCTGTTCCTTTATAAATATTTTTGAAAATCCTGTACCAAATGTTCTTCAGTGCAAATATTAAGTGCTCCAAGTGTTTTTGTTTCACAAAGTAAGCATTAAGCGCAGCCTGTTCTGTTTACTAAAATAACAAAAAATCCTTCTCCTGAACATATCCTGCGACTCCTGCATTCCCATAGGGCCCACAGCCCTTGCCACAACCTCTCTCCTTTTCTGGCAGGGTTGCAATTTCACATTGCAGGGCACCGAGGTCGATTCACCTCTAGGGACGGAGCAAAAGCTGTATCAGCATGTGCCATCAGCGCTGAGTGTGAAATGTCTGAAGCTCGGAGTGCCGCGGGTCTGTGAACCAGCAGCCCCACCAAATGCTCCCGCTCCAGGGCTTGTTTGAGACCCGAGGGGACGGTACATGCGAACAGTCCGTACAGACCCAAGGTGACTACATGGATGCCGTGCATGTCAGGATAGTGGCAGGTGCACAGCCTTTAGCACTGGATAAACTGTTCCATTTACTGTATCCCTAGCTGAACCAAATATATGACCAGACAACAGCATGAAATTATCATGCGAAAGCATAAGACTATGCAACAACATAATCTATATGCAAGCAAACATGAATGCTTGGTCAATGCGTCGTAACAGCTCCAGCGTAGTTGCCATACAATTTCAGCTGCTGTTCATATCGCTAGTTATAAACGTCCTTATTTTGCATGAAACAAACAGAGAAAAAAAAATGTGCAAAAGGAACAACTGAATGACTGATGAAAATTTAAAGTTCGTAAAAAAGAATCTAAGATTCTAAGCACTGTTACCAATCAGGATTTACAGCCAGTGTTGGAGAAAGTTACTTTTAAAGGTAATGCATTACAATTAATTGCGTTTTTTTTATAAATAGTGATGAGTTACTTTAGCGTTACTTTTTCTCACCTGGGCTGGGATTGCTTGTTTGTTTTTTATTAATAACAAAAAAGTTCTATTTTTGCAAATGTAAAGGCCCTTTCACACCAAAAGTGAAATGAATAAGCATCAGGCTGGAGGAAATGCATATTTACGCCTGTCCAGTAGAGGGCGCAGCTCAAACCAGAAGCCTGCGATCACTAAAGGAACGAAGGCTTGTGGTACCGTCACAGAGAGGCACAAAATCACTCTCCAGAACCTTCTCCTTCACTGCTCCCTGCTGGTGGAATGATCTCCCTACTTTCATCAGGAACGCAGAATCCCTGGCAATATTCAAGAGACGGCTGAAAACTCATCTCTTCCATGAACACTTATAAAAAAAAAAACCCTATCCTTCCCTTTTCTCTTCCTACTCTAGCTTATGGTACTGAGCGATGTATGAAACTTGCATTGTGAGCACTTCCTGTGCCAATTCATGAAGAATCGCTTGTTTGTTTTCCTCACTTGTAAGTCGCTTTGGATAAAAGCGTCTGCTAAATGACTAAATGTAAATGTAAAACAAACCTTTCAGCTGCACTGTAATGAATTGCTGTAAAAATTACAGCATTATTTTACAGCCGCTGGCTGTTTTTAAATAATACAGCATATTGCTGTAAACTGCAATGCATTCTGGGGTCACGTGTTGGTTTGACTCAAATTTACAGAATAATGCTGTAAATTGACCCTTCGTAATTAAAAAAAAAAGTTATTTACTGTAATCAGAGAATACAGGGAAATTCTGTAAATTAAATTACACTACTGTAAATTTTACAGTAACTGGCTGGAAACCCTGCTGCCACTATTATACTGTAAAATTTACAGTAATATTTTAACAGCGTGTGCTGATTGAAGAAGACTAGGATACAGAAGAAGGAAGTTCAGCAATCTTATTTCTAAATCTAATCGAAAGTCATTTTTGATTAGTATTGTTGAATTAGACAATTGAAGGTCAGCAGCAAAGACACTGGTTAATAAAGTAAGAAATGCAACATTTAGTCTAGAACTACAACACCCATCATGTTCACACAGCGCACACAACGCCTCTGCGCTTCATTTCTCTCAACATGTGGACGGGAGAGCTTTCAGTCAATGAAAGGGAAAACAAAGTAACTTGCGTTACTTATTTGAAAAAGTAACTTCGATATTTTGCTGTAGATTGAAAATGCGTTACTTTACTAGTTAGAAAAAGTAATCTGATTACCTAACTCAAGTTACTTGTAATGCATCGCCCCCAACACTGGTTATAGCCAGCTAAATTTCCACTACTAAAACATTTAAGTTGAGATTACATAATTTTAAGTTAAATGTTTTAATTAACTTGAAGCAAAAATTTCAAGTTAAGAGCAATTAAAATGTATGAGTAAAAATTGAAATCTGCCAGTTCTGCTTACTTAAATTTGGAATTTCTTAATTTTTTGGGGGAGTTTTGGGGTAGCCGTGGCCTAGTGGTGAGGGAGTCGGGCTTGTAATCTGAAGGTTGCCGGTTCGATTCCCACACCGGCAGGAATAGAAAGTGGGGATTGTGAATAAACAGCACTCTCTCCACCTTCGATATCATGACTAAAGTGTCCTTGAGCAAGACACCTAAAAAGCATCTGCTAAATGATGAAAAATGAAAATTTTCACAAATGATTTGGCTTTACAGTGTATTTAGAGCAAAAGACAGCATCTGACTTATAATAAACCCATCCAACATATCTGCACCGAGTGCATTTTTTGACATGACGTATCACGACACGTCAGAGTAAACGTTACAGGTGCATGATGATGATGATGATGGATTGAAACGTATAATGCATCACAGTATCACAAGGTCTAAATGCAACAAAATCTGGCAGCTTGTACTTCTAAACCCGGAGCTGAAATGCATCAGTCATGGTTCCACACCGTCCTCTGACTCCTGCTACAGCAGCCACGCCCCAAACTCTCGCTATTGGTCGAGCTGGAAAGAGATTGACAGATCTGAGCGGACCGCTCTCAGTGTTTTGATGGTGCCTGGAAGGCTTAATGTTTACACTTTGGTAGGAGATAATCCATGAATGGTATACTATTTATTTGTAGTCAATGAACTGGGTTAAGAGAATTTATTTAACATAAAAAAATCTTATATACTTAAAAATTAAATTTCCAGTTTTAAGATGCGCATACTGTTTACTCGGGAACACAGAAAAGCAGCTTGTGCTCTATAAATGATGGATGAGAATGGAGGGTTGAAGTCTCCATTACTGTCCCTTGAACAGAGGAACGCAGAAGCTTTTCCTCCAGAGCGCAAGATGAATGTCACGCTCTGACACGAACACCTCTCTGATCACAGTCACAGCGATGAGCAGTGAGAGCTGGAGGTGTAAGAACGCTGCTAAAAACAGAAATAAGGCAACGTACGTTGCACATGCAGAGACATAACTAACAGACATTTCTGTGCATTAAAGGAATAATTCTCTCATTTAAGCATCCAATTCCAGAATTGGACTAGACTTTCAATTGTTTATCCAAGAATGGACAGTTTCAGGTTCTAAATACGGCAAGGGTCCAAATGACTTGTGTTCTATATTCTAAACATCTGACGTCATATGATGGTTTTGAAAACTGAAATTTCACTAATACTCATATTCAAATTATTGTTAACATTAGCATTGCGCAGAAGTCGAGTGATCGACCAGATTTATGGCATTGTTTTTTTTTTTAATGGTTAATGCTGCAGCGGCGGCTGATATAATGATCTGTTTTATGTGCGAATACAATTTAATTGGCAATTAAACTGCACATGCTCATATTAAATATCAGAACTTCACTTTATCTGTGTACTGTAGGACACAAATGGGGAAGTTTTGAAAGTGCAATTTTAAAAGTTATTGAAGCTTTTTGAATAAAGGCATATGAGGGTGGCTACATTTTTGGGTACACCTTAGCAACCACATAGCAACACACTAGCAGTCTTTCTGTATGATGGTCCAGATTGCATGGCTTTTTCTTTTTTCTTTTTCAAATACTTCAGACTTTCTGGTCAGGCTTTCTCAAGCCAACATCAAAGTTGGTCTTGACTAATTTCTTTTTATCTTTTAAGATTGATATGGTTTGGAATTGGTAAAATGTGATCAGAATGTCAACTTACAGATCAGGCTGATCTCCACCAACCTGATGTCAATGAATAAGACACAATTTCAAAGATTACAATAGATATTTAATATCAGCATGGATGTGTGTGTGCAGTTTAATTGCCAATTAAATCGTCTTAGCGCATAAAACATATCATTATATTAGCCATTAAAAAAAAAAATCACTAGACTAACACTGGTATATATGAATGTATTTTTGTTTTCACCTGATTTCATAAACGATCTCTATGATTTTGAACATGCTCTGGTGCAGCACAAGCCACACAGAATCTTTCTGCATGCACAATATATTCAGAAAACCTCATCATAATAGCTTTCGACTAGTCTTAAGAGGAGGTGAGGAAGTGGACTAGAAAACTGAATCACGAACAATCATCATGACCCAATGTTCACGTCCTCGACAGTCTTCACAGCGCACCGTATTTATGTTGCATCACAGACACAGATGACGAGATTTGGCATCCTGCGGACATCAGCTGCTTTTCATTTCAGGGCCTCACGGGTAATTTTAGCCCAGGCACACGTGACTCGCCCGAGCTGATGTATGTTTGTTTTCACTCTCTCAAGCTGTAATTGGTTACAAACAAATGAGGACAGAGCGCAGCGGGAGGCGGAATTAGTCGGAGGGTGTTGTGCACTCGCGCTCATAAAGGGCAAATTGGAGAGAACTGAGACCTGTAAGACCTTTCCAACTCCGGAGAATCCTACCAGAGAACAGAAGTGTGACTAAACTGAAAACACACCAATTATTCTCAGCAGGGCGCTGAAAACTCAGACAGGATTAAAGGATTTTACAGAAACACAAACCATAAGACGAATCCTACGGTATACTGTAGTGTTCCGAGCGCTTCCAGGTCAGGTTTTAAGTTTGGATGTCATTTAATCCTAATTTCCAACAAAAACATGTCAAAACATCAAAAGAAAAGGCAACAGTCAAAGAGAACAGAAACTGTTACAGAAACACATGGAATGTAAAAAAGTACAAAAAAATAAAAAAAATAAAAAAACTATGGAAGCTTGTTTCCACCATGACATAAAAAATAAAAATGTAATTGCTACTTTTTATCGCACAATTCTGACCCTTTTTCCTCGCAAACCTTTATAATTGCGTGATATAAAGTCAGAATTGTGAGATATAAACAATTCTGAGAAAAAAAGTCTTGCACTTCTTGCAAAAGTTTTTAATATATTATGTGATTATAGTCAGAATTGCATGTTATAAAGTCAGAATTGTGAGATATAAAGTCGCAATTACGACTTTATAACATGAAATTCCGACTATAATCGTGTAATTCTGACTTTAACTCAAAACTGTTTAAATTTCGTAATTTTGAGAAAAAAACAAACTCGTAATTGCTAGAGAAAAGTCAGAATTGTGAGATATAAAATCGCAATTATGACTTTATAACATGAAATTCTGACTATAATCGTGTAATTCTGACTTTAACTCAAAACTGTTTAAATTCCGTCATTTTGAGAAAAAAACAAACTCGTAATTGCGAGAAAAAAGTCAGAATTGTGAGATATAAAATCGCAATTATGACTTTATAACATGAAATTCTGACTATAATCGTGTAATTCTGACTTTAACTCAAAACTGTTTAAATTCCGTCATTTTGAGAAAAAAACAAACTCGTAATTGCGAGAGAAAAGTCAGAATTGTGAGATATAAAATCGCAATTATGACTTTATAACATGAAATTCTGACTATAATCGTGTAATTCTGACTTTAACTCAAAACCGTTTAAATTCCGTCATTTAGAATTGTGAGATAAAGTCGCAATTATGACTTTATAACAATAAATTCTGACTATAATCGTGTAATTCTGACTTTAACTCAAAACCGCTTAAATTCCGTCATTTTGAGAAAAAAACAAACTCGTAATTGCGAGAAAAAAGTCAGAATTGTGAGATATAAAATCGCAATTATGACTTTATAACAATAAATTCTGACTATAATCGTGTAATTCTGACTTTAACTCAAAACCGCTTAAATTCCGTCATTTTGAGAAAAAAACAAACTCGTAATTGCGAGAAAAAAGTCAGAATTGTGAGATATAAAATCGCAATTATGACTTTATAACATGAAATTCTGACTATAATCGTGTAATTCTGACTTTAACTCAAAACCGCTTAAATTCCGTCATTTTGAGAAAAAAACAAACTCGTAATTGCGAGAAAAAAGTCAGAATTGTGAGATATAAAATCGCAATTATGACTTTATAACATGAAATTCTGACTATAATCGTGTAATTCTGACTTTAACTCAAAACCGCTTAAATTCCGTCATTTTGAGAAAAAAACAAACTCGTAATTGCGAGAAAAAAGTCAGAATTGTGAGATATAAAATCGCAATTATGACTTTATAACATGAAATTCTGACTATAATCGTGTAATTCTGACTTTAACTCAAAACTGTTTAAATTCCGTCATTTTGAGAAAAAAACAAACTCGTAATTGCGAGAAAAAAGTCAGAATTGTGAGATATAAAGTCGCAATTATGACTTTATAACATGAAATTCTGACTATAATCGTGTAATTCTGACTTTAACTCAAAACCGTTTAAATTCCGTCATTTTGAGAAAAAAACAAACTCGTAATTGCGAGAGAAAAGTCAGAATTGTGAGATATAAAATCGCAATTATGACTTTATAACATGAAATTCTGACTATAATCGTGTAATTCTGACTTTAACTCAAAACTGTTTAAATTCCGTCATTTTGAGAAAAAAACAAACTCGTAATTGCGAGAAAAAAGTCAGAATTGTGAGATAAAGTCGCAATTATGACTTTATAACAATAAATTCTGACTATAATCGTGTAATTCTGACTTTAACTCAAAACCGTTTAAATTCCGTCATTTTGAGAAAAAAACAAACTCGTAATTGCGAGAGAAAAGTCAGAATTGTGAGATATAAAGTCGCAATTATGACTTTATAACATGAAATTCTGACTATAATTGTGTAATTCTGACTTTAACTCAAAACTGTTTAAATTTCGTCATTTTGAGAAAAAAACAAACTCGTAATTGCGAGAGAAAAGTCAGAATTGTGAGATATAAAATCGCAATTATGACTTTATAACATGAAATTCTGACTATAATTGTGTAATTCTGACTTTAACTCAAAACTGTTTAAATTCCGTCATTTTGAGAAAAAAACAAACTCGTAATTGCGAGAGAAAAGTCAGAATTGTGAGATATAAAATCGCAATTATGACTTTATAACATGAAATTCTGACTATAATCGTGTAATTCTGACTTTAACTCAAAACCGTTTAAATTCCGTCATTTTGAGAAAAAAACAAACTCGTAATTGCGAGAAAAAAGTCAGAATTGTGAGATATAAAATCGCAATTATGACTTTATAACATGAAATTCTGACTATAATTGTGTAATTCTGACTTTAACTCAAAACTGTTTAAATTCCGTCATTTTGAGAAAAAAACAAACTCGTAATTGCGAGAAAAAAGTCAGAATTGTGAGATATAAAGTCGCAATTATGACTTTATAACATGAAATTCTGACTATAATCGTGTAATTCTGACTTTAACTCAAAACCGTTTAAATTTCGTAATTTTGAGAAAAAAACAAACTCGTAATTGCGAGAGAAAAGTCAGAATTGTGAGATATAAAATCGCAATTATGACTTTATAACATGAAATTCTGACTATAATCGTGTAATTCTGACTTTAACTCAAAACTGTTTAAATTTCGTCATTTTGCGAAAAAATACAAACTCGTAATTGCGAGAGAAAAGTCAGAATTGTGAGATAAAACGTAGCAATTACATTTTATTTTTCTTATTCAGTGGAGGAAACAAACTTCCATTGATCACAGTATCTCTTATATAATAAGTACATAAAAAAGTATAAAGTATATTTTTAAGAGGCTATATGTATAATTAGAAACTCTGGTTATTAGCGGCACCAGTGGCCGTTAGGTGAACTGCAGCCAGCAACCTTTTGCTCATGCATACGTAACATGCGAGAGACTGAACCTAATTCAAGGCCTTAATATATTCACAACATTTTCTTTGCTTTATAAGTTGGAAATAACTTTGCAGAGATCTACTGTTAAACAACATCCAATCGCCATCCATGCTGCTGAGAGTGAAAATGAAACGTTTTCCTCTCAATGACAATGATTTTAGAAGAGTCCTTCACATAAAAATCATCCTACAGGCTTTCATAGACAACCTATGAAGCTGGGCAAGGTCTCACTTTATGTTTTCACACACTGGCAATGAAAAAGCAATTCACATAAAAATTCTTACATATAGCCCCTTTAAAGGATTATTATTATTGGATATTACAATTAATTAAAAGGGTTTTTTTTAATCATCTTTCCTATAAATATAAAAGCTTTTGTAAGTAATCCACCATCTTCAACAAAGTAGACATTCTGTCCATTAAAGCAAAAAGAGTTACAGGACTAATCAGAGATGCAAAAATATTCACATTAAACCCAGATATTATGATGTAATGCAGCTGACTAGTATTGCACAAATGAATTGTATTCATATGAGCAAGAAGAGAACATCATGAATATTCATTAGGTGGAAATGGGCCAGAAAGATAATGGTGCCGGCAGATGTACAAACACCCATCGCAGCACCAAACGCCAACTCTAAAACCACTATATATACATCGTGTTCATCATGCAAGACCCAAAAAACAATCTATTCTTTGACTGCGTCTCGGATGCAAAAGCAACAGCTTTTCTCAGGTTTATTTTCATGAAATAGAAACATGCAAAATGTCCTCAAAGCTCTCTTTTTAATATGGTATTCCATGGTAAAGGTCCATGAAAACAGCTCTATTATTCAGAAATGGCACCGATCCAAGCGCTATAATTTTCGTAACACACAAATGGCTTTTGTCAGTAAAATTGGCATGAAAATAAATACATTCTACTGTAATTCAAAAATCTGTAAAGGACTAATCCAGATTTTCTGCACGGATGAGCTGGACAGATCTCCGTTTAAGAATCAATGTCATTATTTGCATGCGGTGAATGGGACAATGGCCTTTTAAAAACCATTTTAATATCATTATTATTTTTTAAAACTACAAATGTGCATTTTTAACTAAACATATGTCATATGAGCAAGCAACTAGCAAGAATACTCATTAAAGATTCACAACCAAAACATAACTGAAAGTTCTAACTTGGACAGACGGAGTAATATCAACCCTAGTGAAAAATGTACTAAACGTATTTGAAATGCTTTTATTTCATGCTAAGTATACTAATTACATTTATTTTGTACTTAATAAAAATAATACCTTGCAATTGTACTTTTGGTATACTAAAAGTCTGCTAAATAAAGCACTTTAATTGAGCCTTCGCAAAGCCCCGCCCCCTTTAGTTACAGTTGCTATGTCCGACAAGCCATGCGCTCTCATGCCACACATCATGTTCTCACGAAGTGAAAAATACATCCCGGATCAAAGAGGACACTGACACAATGTGTCGCCGGACAAGACAGAGCAGGTTACTTTTGATATGAAAGAGTTTCATATTTCAAATGTAATTTTTAAAAGAAGTTTAAACAATAAATAGCGTCTAGTGTGTCTTTAATGTGTCGTGAAGCGATCATCTCTTCATACTAGTTCATTTACAGCATCAAATAAACATGAATGAACATCAGAAGGAATGTTGTTTCAAGCGCGGAAAGACGTGAAGTTCAAGTTCACCAACGTTAATCTACTAACTAACTGCCTTGTCGGACTAAATGGCGGATTCTGGGTTATGATTGGTTAGATCGCCTGTCAATCAAATTTGATTGTGCTTAAGTGTATATTTGAATATGTGTGTATATTTGAGTGAAACTAATGCAAGCATACTTTAGCTACACTTTAAATATCTTTCATTTAAAGACATTTTATTCAAAAGATCAATCAAAAGTGACAAACATTTTAGGCTTAATTTTAAGAAATGTGCATAGGTAGTTTAATTATAAGCAAGTCTCAAGTGATATGTCAGTAAATATATTAATAGATTTAAACTATAATTAGTATGTATTTTTAATAGATGACTTATTTTTAGAGACCAAATATTACTGTTGGGGGAAAAAAAAGAAAAAGTCAGGTTTTATTTAGTTATTTATTTAGTTTTGGGTTTTATTTTTATTCATTTCGGTTAATCTTTATTAGTAAGTTTTATTCATTTTATTGTGTTTGTCATATTTCTTTTTTTTTTTTAATAATTCTTTTTATTTTATTAATTATTGATTTTTATTTCAGTTTTAGTCATTTTAAAACCATCATAAACTTATTTTATTTCAGTTAGGATTTAAAATTTTCCTAATTTCTAACATTTTTTATTTTATCAAATCAAGTTAAACTAAATGAAAATGAGAACTGTTGCTATAATACATTTATTTCATTTCAAATAATGACATTTTTTAGTGTTTAATTTAAGTTAACCCTGCTCATCAAAATAATTTAACCAATTTTAACCTAATTTTTTTAAGTTATATGAGAACTACTTGTACAGCCACCTTAAGTTTCAGCAACTTAAGTTTCAAAGTTAAAGTTGGTGGACTTATTTAAATTTGCAACCCTTGTAACAACCTTAGCAAATGCATAGCAACATCCTGGAAAGCACCCACAACAAACTAGCGCTGTACCATGACTCTCCTCTTGATTAAAGTCAAACAGTCCATAAGTCTGTGATTTAGCCCTGGAACGGCGAGGCTGAATTTGCTCTCTCAGGTGAGTCAATTAGCGCTGCGGGGCATCTCCATCCAAACCTGCTCCGTTCGGCCTGATTCACCCTCATTATGCCATATGCGCTCCTGAAAGAACTCACTCATCTACACTCATTAGTTTGTGAGCCGCCGGCCAGGTCACCCCGTAACACAAAGGTGCAGAAGTGAGCTGCGGGCATGCTGGGTAAATGCAGATGTCAATGCAACACAGCACGTTCCCCGAGAACATAGACGGACGGAGTTCACGTCTGTCTGCATGCATGCTCCTGGTAACGACCACAAAAAAAAAAAAAAAAAAAATAAAAAGAACAAAAAAACCTGCTTTTACTGTCGGAGAGCGGTTGGCACGGCTATGCAATGAATGAAATAATCCTTTTGCTGCAACCTCATTTTTCTTAAAAATCAAATCTGGCGCTCTCCCACAACAGCACATTCATTAGAGACAAGACACATTTTTATCGGTAGATCAGGCATCTCTAACAGTGCGGTTCGAAGCGCAGACACATTAGGCACACTTTAATGGGATAATTCACCCGAAAAAGAAAGTTCTGCCATCATTAACTCAACCACGTTGTTCCAAACCTGTGTGACAGACTTCAGTAACATCAAACAAGACACCCAAGCTGCTCTTTCACACTCATAACATTCAAAATTGACCAAAAAAGCACCATGAAAGTGAGATAAAATGTGATCGTCATTCCAAGCACCATTCAAAATTCAAACAGGTTTGACATCAAATGCCATTGGTTCTCACATGCTCAGTCACATGATGGTGGGTAACATAAGGGTTTCGTCCGTGGTGTATTTTGGTTGTTGCTCTTTCTTCTTCTCTCCCCATGATCACTCTTAGGTTCGCGATTATCATTCTCATCATCATCACGTTATTCAATGATATGACGTCCTCCTAAGGAACCGATCGGAACTCTTCTACCCTGTATAAAGATCCGGAAGTGACGAGAGGAAGAGACAGAGAGGAAAAAGGAAGGAGAGGGCACGTTTGTTGCGACTTGCTGTTTGTTACTAGTGATTGTTTCTCCTTTTGTATGCAACCTTTGCAAACCTATGGCGTCTACTTTGGAAACGAACTGAGATCATCTCTTGGAGAGGAGAGGTAGCTAGGATGTCACGTGACCTACACAATGCAACATGTTAGTGACTGAGTTGTTTATACACACCAGGTAATGAGCAGACGCTATTCTTTGTACTTATGTGTTGATGATTTGGATTACTTTGATGCTTTATTTTCTTTGTTAGATTAATACTTTAAATGGGGTAAGTTAGTATACGTTTGGTTTTGTTGATTTCTTTGATTTAGCATCGCTGTTTATTATTTGTATATATTGTAAATATAAATGATGACAACATTTTCCTTGAAAGTAAAACAATGAAATATGCTCAAATATTGTTTTCTATGAAAGAGGATTAGGGCGAAGCAATAATAAAAAAATAAAACCATCTCGAGATTAAAGTCATTATAATGCAAGATTAAACTTAAAGGGTTAACTTCACCCAAAAATGAAAATTCTGTCATTAATTGCTTACCTTCATGCCAGCATGTTTTTGTATATGCAGCACGTTTTTGTAAATGCGGCACGTTTTTGTAAATGCGGCGCGTTTTTGTAAATGCAGCGCGTTTTTGTAAATGTAGCGCGTTTTGTATATGCAGCGCGTTTTTGTAAATGCGGCGCGTTTTTGTATATGCAGCGCGTTTTTGTAAATGCAGCACGTTTTTGTAAATGCAGCACGTTTTTGTATATGCAGCGCGTTTTGTATATGCAGCGCGTTTTTGTAAATGTAGCGCGTTTTTGTAAATGCGGCGCGTTTTTGTATATGCAGCGCGTTTTGTATATGCAGCGCGTTTTTGTAAATGTAGCGCGTTTTTGTAAATGCGGCGCGTTTTTGTATATGCAGAGCGTTTTTGTAAATGTAGCGCGTTTTGTATATGCAGCACGTTTTTGTAAATGCAGCGCGTTTTTGTAAATGCAGCACGTTTTTGTATATGCAGCGCGTTTTTGTAAATGTAGCGCGTTTTGTATATGCAGCGCGTTTTTGTAAATGTAGCGCATTTTGTATATGCAGCGCGTTTTTGTATATGCAGCACGTTTTTGTAAATGCAGCACGTTTTTGTATATGCAGCGCGTTTTTGTAAATGTAGCGCGTTTTTGTAAATGCAGCACGTTTTTGTATATGCAGCGCGTTTTTGTAAATGTAGCGCGTTTTGTATATGCAGCGCGTTTTTGTAAATGTAGCGCGTTTTGTATATGCAGCGCGTTTTTGTATATGCAGCACGTTTTTGTAAATGCAGCACGTTTTTGTATATGCAGCGCGTTTTTGTAAATGTAGCGCGTTTTTGTAAATGCAGCACGTTTTTGTATATGCAGCGCGTTTTTGTAAATGTAGCACGTTTTTGTAAATGCAGCGCGTTTTGTATATGCAGCGCGTTTTTGTAAATGCGGCGTGTTTTTGTATATGCGGCGCGTTTTTGTATATGCGGCGCGTTTTTGTAAATGCAGCGCGTTTTTGTATATGCAGCGCGTTTTTGTAAATGCAGCACGTTTTTGTAAATGCGGCGCGTTTTTGTATATGCAGCACGTTTTTGTAAATGCAGCACGTTTTTGTATATGCAGCGCGTTTTTGTAAATGCAGCGCATTTTTGAGTTTGCATGTGTTGTGAGGATTTGCAGCACATTGTTGTCAAACTGATGATCACGTTTTTTTTATTTGCATGTGTTTTCTTATTTGCAGAGCTTTGAGCTCTCTCGGTCACCGTAAGCGAGTGCTTTGCTTGTGCAAAAACACAATTTACCACTTTATTTACAAAATAATATTATCCGAAGTGTGAACACAAATCGCATGCATCATGAAGCTCTCGTGAACACTGGCGCATGTGTGTTGAGCTGACGTGCAAATCTGAACACGCATGCGTCGTGAAGCTGTCTGAACGCGCGTTGCAGATCAATATTTTTAGTATCTTTTAATACCACCGTCTTTGTTGCCTACGTCAAGCCACATGAAGAATTTCAGAATGTCCCAATTTCTTGCGAAAATTGGCGCAAATTATACTGTTTTTTTTTTTAAAAAGACCCAACCACTTGAAAAATCTCTTTAAAGTTCTTATACTACTTATTATTTGTTATAATTAGCTAAAGCTGATAGTATGCAATGATCAAATGCATTTATTCTCGACATTTTATTTCGACTTATTCTCCCGAAATGACTTTGCTGTCCAAATTTAATTCCGTTCTCAACATTGCATTTCGCCTTTTTTTCTCAAAATTTAATCTCGCATTATAATGACTTTAATCTCAAGATTGTTTTTATTTTTTATTATTGCTTGGCCCTAATCCTCTTCCGTACTTTTCAGCGAATGTAGAATTCAAAGCAACATGCAAAAAATTAGATTTTTTCATGAAGCTGAGATGTTATGGCCAGTTGTCAGGATGTTGCCATGCGGTCGCTAGGCAACTCTAGGAGGTTGCTAAGTGGCTACTTACAGGTCCGAGTCAAAACAGTCCAGATATGGTTCAGATCACTCCTCCAGATTCAAACCGCATGATTTGAGCACAAATTCATGTCTGTTGCACAAATGGACACGTTTAAACTTACATTTATGCATTTAGCAGACACTTTTATCCAAAGTGACTTACGATAGAAAGTTAACATTTTGAGTTAAACTTCGAAATACTTCTAACCCATGCATGAAGAATAGTAATAGAAAATCACTAATGAAAATCCTCAAGGTAAGCCTGACATTTTTTTTTTCACATGTGTGATGAGTGGGAAACGCCATTTCACATTTTATTTATCAATTTATTTAATTAACAAGGCAACCCCCCCCCGTGAGATAAATAATGATTTGACGTGTCGCTAAGCGACAGATCTGGGCGCAATTTACCGCCAACTCAAGCTGTGGATCTGCCCTAATGAGTGTTTAATCAGCGCTGGTGTGCGAGAACCTCCCTGAGGCCTTCAACTCGTGTTTTAACCATTTATCACCAATTAATGCAGCTTCCTGCCAGCAGAGCCGCCGTGTTCGACGTGTCTTTACATCATCAACGTAAACCCACCTGACAGCTGTCTGTCAACATCAACGGTGGGCTGACAGAAGCTGATACGGGGGAGGAAAAAAAAAAAGAGCCCAGTAGACACAACACAATACAAATGACAGATGCAGAATCACGGTGATCTATGAGAGGACAGATGGAAGATGAGATGGTAAGGGGTCACAGGATGGGGGTGACGAACAATGTCATACACGTAAATTCAGCCGCTCCCATGAGGGGAGGCAGGACCCGCGCTGTCAATTACAACATCAATAATTAAAATAGTTGTAGGTCCCATTAGCAGGGATGTACTTCCATGAATAGTTAATGATCCTTGCAGGCACTTTCACCGCGTGCCCCTTTGAGGTAAAGTACACTCTGTGGGAGACGGAAATAGGGCCGCTCGGGTCCCAACATGGCAGCCGCAGTGCTTTTTGACAGGAACCTGCAGCTGGGTCGCTGAAGAAAACCTGCCATTTCGAAAGCCAGTAACAGTCCTGCTTTTTGCTATTTTTACATCTAGATGCTCAATGTTTAGAAACTGAAACCTTGTTCTCTGTATAAGCACAGGAACGCTGAGAAGTTCCCATCACACAGAAACATGGGTCACAGGTCACACACACACACACACACATATACACTGGGGCAAAAAAGTATTTAGTCGGCCACCAATTGTCCAAGTTCTCCCACTTAAAAAGATGAGAAAGGCCTGTAATTTTCATCATAGGTACACTTCAACTATGAGAGACAGAATGAGAAAACAAATCCAGAAAATCACATTTTTAAAGAATTTATATGCAAATTTTGATGGAAAATAAGTATTTGGTCACTTACAAAAAAGCAAGATTTCTGGCTCTCACTTCTTTAAGAGGCTCCTCTGTCCTCCACTCATTACCTGTATTAACTGCACCTGTTTGAATCTGTTATCAGTATGAAAGACACTTGTCCACAACCTCAAACAGTCAGACTCCAAACTCCACTATGGCCAAGACCAAAGAGCTGTCAAAGGACACCAGAAACAAAATTGTAGACCTGCACCAGGCTGGGAAGACTGAATCTGCAATAGAAAAGCAGCTTGGTGTGAAGAAATCAACTGTGGGAGCAATTATTAGAAAATAGACACACAAGACCACTGATAATCTCCCTCGATCTGGGGCTCCACGCAAGATCTCACCCCGTGGAGTCAAAATGATCACAAGAGCAAAAATCCCAGAACCACATGGGGGGACCTAGTGAGTGACCTGCAGAGAGCTGGGACCAAAGTAACAAAGGCTACCATCAGTAACACACTAGGCCGCCAGGGACTCAAATCCTGCAGTGCCAGACGTGTCTCCCTGCTTAAGCCAGTACATGTCCGGGCCCGTCTGAAGTTTGCTAGAGAGCATTTGGATGATCCACAAGAGGATTGGGAGAATGTCACAAGGTCAGATGAAACCAAAATAGAACTTTTTGGTAAAAACTCAACTTGTCGTGTTTGGAGGAGAAAGAACGCTGAGTTGCATCCAAAGAACACCATACTTCCTGTGAAGCATGGGGGTGGAAACATCATGCTTTGGGGCTGTTGTTCTGCAAAGGGACCAGGACGACTGATCCGTGTAAAGGAAAGAACAAATGGGGCCATGTATTGTGAGATTTTGAGGAAAAACCTCCTTCCATCAGCAAGGGCATTGAAGATGAAACGTGGCTGGGTCTTTCAGCATGACAATGATCCCAAACACACCACCCGGGCAATGAAGGAGTGGCTTCGTAAGAAGCATTTCAAGGTCCTGGAGTGGCCTAGCCAGTCTCCAGATCTCAACCCCATAGAAACCCTTTGGATGGAGTTGAAAATCTGTGTCGCCCAGCAACAGCCCCAAAACATCACTGCTCTGGAGGAGATCTGCATGGATGAATGGGCCAAACTACCAGCAACCATGTGTAAAAACCTTGTGGAGACTTACAGAAAACGTTTGACCTCTGTCATTGCCAACAAAGGGTATATAACAAAGTATTGAGATGAACTTTTGTTATTGACCAAATATTTATTTTCCACCATAATTTGCAAATAAATTCTTTGAAAATCAGACAATGTGATTTTCTGGATTTTTTTTATCATCTTTTTAAGTGGGAGAACTAGCACAATTGGTGGCTGACTAAATACTTTTTTGCCCCACTGTATCTGTGTGTGTGTGTGTGTGTGTGTGTGTGTGTGTGTGTGTGTGTGTATATATTATCCATATATAAAATATAAAAAAAAATACACACACACACACACACATCAATTTTAATGACAAATTCTTAATTTTGAAAATTATATTGAAATTAAATTAATAATTTTAAAACGTTATTATTAATTATATATATTTTATCATTTAATTTAATTGAACAAATTTGACAATAATATATAAATATTTGATAAAAACCATAATTTAAATAACAAAAATAATGCTACTTTAATTTCATGGAAACAAACAGACAAGGGAGGATGGACAGATACAATTTCTTATTTCTCAATTTTGGAATAAAATAGGACCTCCGATATTTAAAGCAGTAAAACAAAAGAGATTCTACACATACTGTATGAAGAGGTTTGAATTTCTCTTATTTCAGACCGTTTCACTCGCACTGAACCCGTCAGCAACAAAAACACACCGCGTTAGACGAAAAGCTCTTCCCTCTCAGACACATTACGTCTCATGTGAACTGAATTTCACTTACAGATGGATAAAACGGGCTGCTTCAGAGACAATGCAGATGAGATTCTGCATTAGAGCAGATTTAAGCCCCACAAAAGCAAGGACAGTGAGATTATAGACGCCAACTCATGCTGGCCTACAAACAGCGGAGGGGAATTCTGTCAGCACACAAACATCGGCTTAGAACTGGACTGCTAAAGCGTTTATATCAACCACACCAGACCAGTGAATCTGTGCAGCGCGATCTGTGCCGTCCAGACACAAACCGTCCAGATTAACACAGCAGGTGGCTGCGATCCAAAACGTATAGCGATCAACAATCCAGTTCATTTGAGCAGAACAGAAACTGGTTTTACTTTGGGAATCCAAAACAGAGGCAAAAACAGTGTTTCATACAAACATGAACAAGAATGTCCTTAAAATAAGCAATATTACGGATTTCAATGATGAGGGCAACCTGTCCATTTTGGCACCAACACTATAAATGGCAACTTGGGAAGATAGTTATAGTATAGCTTTCATCTCTCCAGCTAGTACTCTTCCTTACATGGATTAGAAAGATTAAGACCTTTCAAAAGAATGAATTCTGTATCATTGTCTCATGTGTCTGAACAGCTGTCGCAGGCATTGAGATCCTCCATGGTCTTCAAATCCTGATGTTCAGTTTTAGATGCACCCAACCACCTGCCTCTATTCTCAAATGCTTTCTTTTCATAATCCAGTACTTATAATTAGGGCCCAAGCCCTGTAAGGCCCAATTGTTTTCCTAAGGATTATTATTATTATTCTTTATTATTTTTTATTCAAGGTTTTTGGCACTTTTGGGGCCCTTAACATGCACGAAAACTCCTGAAACTTTGCACACGCATTGGAACCTGCGGCCATTAGGGCGTCACAGAGGCTGGGACCCGGGCGTGGCAGCGCCCCCTTGAATGGGGTCCGAAAACTTGGTCCATATATCGAACACGCTTGCACATATTGGTATGAAACTCGGTACACATGAAGATCTTATCGGGCCTGACAACTTTCGTGCTCTAAGTACTAGTTCATTTACAGCATCAAATAAACATGAATGAACATCAGAAGGAACGTTGTTTCAAGCGCGGAGAGACGTGAAGTTCAAGTTCACCAGCGTTAATCTACTAACTCCCCTGACCGCTTTGGGGTTACGATCGGTCAGATCGCCTGTCAATCAAATTGTTTGCGAAGGATCAATTCTGATTATTTATTTGGGTTGAATTTCTGCTGACTATTAAATGTGATATTTCCATTTGTGCCGGTCTGGTGTTTGGGCTGTCCCGCCTGTTGGCTAGATAGTCTGGGATTATCCCAGAACGACTGCACAAATCCTTTCCTCAACTTTAATATAGTGAGAATTGAACTATTACAGCAGATCTGTCGAAGCCTGTCGCGATTATTGATTAATAGTAATATTGAATAGTAAATCATATGGGCCAACTTTATTATCATTTTTTGATTATATTATATATGATTCCTAGTTTAAAAGTGATAAGTGACATGAATAAAATTGAATTAAATCGTTAAACGCAATTATTTGTATGACAATGAATTGTCACCACAAAACTCAAGATCGTTCAAGAACCTAAATTCAAAACCCTGAAAGGTAGGGGTGTGACGAGATCTCGTACCACGAGACTAAAACGTGACGAGATTTCTCGTCGAGGTGAAAAGTTGTCTCGTCGTGCTTTATTACTGAAGATGCCCCCGCCACTTTCAAATCGTTTGTGTGGAAACATTTTGGTTTTCTAGTAGAAATAATAAACGGCGAAAGAATAACACACAAGACACAAACAATACGGCCAAGGTTGTACAGACTTCTTAGGGGCCGTTCACATATCGCGCGCATTTTCATTTGCGCAAAATGTAAGCGATGCTCGTTTTTTCCTGGCGCGCCCCGAGCTCCCGAACGCTTGCAAAAGAAGGGGGAAGCGACGCGGCCGTGCTTTACACGCTTTATTAGGCGCGATATGTGAACGGCCCCTAAAGAGGCAGAAAGCGTCGCTATCACTGCCGACGGTTGGACTTCTCGGTGAACGCAGAGCTTTATAACAGTTACAGCCACACAATCAATAGTGACTGGGAAATGGTCAACTTTGTCCTGCAGTTAAAGTGACACTTAAAGTGTTATTTGAATTTTTTATTTTATTTATACTGTTTAATTTATGTTCAATCTGTAGAAAGAAGTTCAGTGAGATTTCTCATGTGAAATTACACAGGGCAGAAAACAATTGGTTGATTTTTTTAGCAACATTTAGCAGTGTTTGCATGTTGTTTTACTGCAAATAATTCCTTAAAATAGAAGTAAAATGACATGCAGTACAAGTTGATTTCCAACATTTTTGCATTTTATGATTTTCAGTTATGATTTTCCCTTCATACGTTTCATTATTGAGGATTTCTTAAAAATACTATAAAAATCTCGTCTCGTGAACCCGATCTCGTGTCTCGTGGGATAGGGGTCTTGTCACACCCCTACTGAAAGGCTGTGACTGTACCGGATGATACTAGCAGCTCAAAACAAAAATCCAAAAACCAAAAAAAAAATCTCTCAGAAATATGCCATACTACAAATCTGAAATAGGTTGCAAATTCGTTTTTGTTGACTTGCAGATTAATATAGCAACAAACTGCCACTCGGAGAGGAAGAGACGGTCTGAACGACATGTACAAGAACCAACCGCAGTATGTTTTGTTTAATGGTATTTAAAAATGAAACAAACTGTGGTTGGTCGCTTAACATTTTTTTCCCGTATAAGTAGGCATAAAAAAGGTTGTTAAGAAAAAGTTGTGCAGAAAATATTTTGCGATTAGAATTTATCAATCCAAAAGTAATCAGTAGGTGACCGAGTAAAGTGTAACAGACTTTCCATTGTGGCATTCTCTTTCCATTGTACGATTCTTTGAAGCCCATTGCTTTCAACGTGCTGGACCCATCACTGGAAACCGAAAGGAAATGTTCCAGCTAAAGTTCTTGCACCCTGGAACAATAGAAGTTAACACCATTATGACTAAAACTTTGCCAAGTGTTTCCTACTAAAGCAAAAGCAGATCCACAGCAGAATAGTGAGAGTGGTCTGGGATTGCAAAATGCCCGGGCCATTATAGGCAGGGACGGAGCAAGGGGGCGCACTCCAACTTCTCAAACGCACCTGGAAAGGATACAGGTGCCGAATGAGCTTCAGCAGATCAACGGTGAATGGCGAAGATTATATATAGCCTACGTCAATTTTCTCAACTAGTGGGTTTCAAGACCGTTTTGAGTGCGTCGCATTGTGTCAAATAAACAACCAGGGTTGGGGAGTAACGAAATACAAGTAACTTAGTTACGTATTTAAAATACAAAATTTGAGTCACTGTGTTTCATTACAGTTACATTTTAAATGGGTGGTAATCAGATTACAGTTCCATCTGAAAAGTGTTTTAGATTACCAAAGTGATTACTTTGAGTTTTAATGTCATTTAAACAGCGATTGGTGATTCTCTGAAAAAGCAGGTTTGAGTTTCATCAATATTTTAATACTTTCAATAAATGATCATAAAAATTTTATTTTTATTTAGTCCTGTCCTGAACAAGACAAAATGACCCAACTGTCAACTTAACTGTCCTGTTTTCATGTTTTGTGATGGTTGTTTGTGAGTCATTTTATTATTCACTCGTCACTGCAACTTTTTCTCACAATTTGTTTTTTTTCTCTCCTCACAACTGTGAGTCTGATTTCACAATTCTGACTTCTTTTTCTCAGAATTGCGAGATTTAAACTCACAATTGCAAGTTATAAAGTCAGAATTAGGAGATATGAACTTGCAATACTAACTTTTTTCTTGCAATTGTGAGTTTAGTATGAATTTATATCTCATAATTCTGACTTTTCTCAATATTGTGAGTTTATAACTCACAATTGCAACTTTAAATCACGCAATTCTGAGGGAAAAAGTCAGAATTGTGAGATAAAAACTCGCAATGACCTTTTTTGTGTTTGTTTCACACTTATTAGTATTCCAAAGTATTCTAAAGTATTTCGATTAAGTTACTAAACTTGAGTAATGTAACGAAATACGTTACGAATGACTTTTTAAAGCATGTATTTTGTAATCTGTAGTGAAATACATTTTAAAAGTAACACACCCAGCCCTGTAAACATCATAATACAACGTAATGTTTTTCTGATGCCACTTATTTTGAAAGACGTGTGTGAAAGCCGGTGACACTCGTGTCAGATGCTGAGAGATGCGTTGTCCTTATTCAGTATCTGCGGTCAGATGATATGCGGTCAGGCTTTATGTCAGTAAAACTCTAAAAGTACTTTCCTGTCGTGTCAGCCATTATACTGTGCTCGCGACGCGCACTTTTCAACAACGCGCAAATAAAGTGCGCTGTATATCCCTTGACCAAAATAAACTACGAGCTTGCAACGTTGTAGTTCTGTCGTCAATTAAGTATGTATTTGTATGTATGTATATGTATATGTGTGTGTGTGTGTGTGTATATACATATACACACACACATATATACATACACACACACACATTCATACATACATACATATATAAATACATATATATATGCGCGTCACGTGTCTCTGGACTATATATTCTATGTGAGGTCACAATATAAGTGCGTTAATTAAAAAAAAAAAAAAGTGTCACTTTTAAATGCATAACATAATTAATTTTACATTCTGGCTGTTGACTTCTGCCCTTATTCCCATTCTTGGTATGCTAGAATTGTTGCAATTATTTATTTTGACAATATAGAAAGTTAAATATTTATTGTTAAGTAGTTTTAGAAACAGACAAACTCAAAGAGTTCATTGATTTCAGTGATAATCTCTCAACTACAGTATTTATCTGAATGTCTCGTCCATGAAGATGCAACAATGGAGAACAAGCTATTGGGGGTTTTGAGAACTAGAACAAGCTGACTGCACAAGTTGAAATTTAGCTATAGTGTGAGCTGCTTATTAATATGGTAATCAGTAGGCAAAGGCCAGTACATGATAGACTTATTTTTATGCTGAAATAATGAAGATTTCTGTGCCACCCCAGACTGGTTGCTGACCCTTGTCTGGTCACCCCAATGAAAACATCCTGGCTCCGCCACTGATTACAGGTGTTGAAGTTTTGCTACCTATTTGGCAAAAAGTAAGAGCATTTCAAACATTTTTTCTGCTTTTCTACAGCATAGGCAAGTTTTATTGAAAGCCCATTGTGCCACACTGATTTCAACGGTAAAAGACGTGACAACGGTCAAATGACCGTGATTTTATTATCTTTTTTTTTTATTATTAACATTTCTGTAGACACACAAAAATGTGTTACAGCATTACAAAGTGAGACAAGGTGTCTGGAAAAAAAAGAAAAAGTGACAGAACAGGTCAACAACAGCATAGGCTCCCACCCACCCCACCAGGAGGACCATTAAAAATAAAAGCAAGTATTAAAAAACAAAAACAAAAAAACAATAGAAAATAGAGGAAAAGTCTCTTCCCCACATAGAAGTCTAAACAGGAGGTTCTGGCATCACGGTGATGCCCTCAATAGTTGCCAGTACAGGGCTCCACGTTTTATAAAAGGATGTCCGTGATCCTTTGAGAGAGTGCCTAATTTTTTCAAGGTGGATGTCAAGGAACTAGGGGCAATGGTAGTATTAAGGGACTGTGAGAGAGTTCTGAAAATGTCAGACCAGTAGTTGCCCGTTAGCCTCGGGCAAGACCAGAACATGTGAGGATGATCAGCTGGGGATTAAATGACCGTGATTTTAACGGTAAAAATGCTAGGGTGAAAAACAGTTACTTGGTTTAAGGAAAGTTTCCATACTATATATGGTGAATAACTGTAATAGATTTAACGGTACATTTAATGTACTTTTAACGGTAAAATAGCGTTAAATTTACAGTTTTTGGAAGTGAAAAGTCATTGTATAATTTACAGTGAAAAACCAGAAACTGATATTCCCACAATTCCCTGCGTGATGTATTTTTGCTGAACATTTAGCTTTATCTTAGTTTTTTCAAATCAATTACGTACATCATGGTTTTATTTTACATCTAATCTTGTTTAAATTAATGTGTATTGCATTTTTAAAATGTCATGCGAGTTTATTGTTTGTGTGAATGACACTGTTTGCACCTTCTATACATTAGTATTGTTATTTTCAGATTTTTGAAAATCTTGTGATGAATTTTGACTCCGTGTATTACAAAGGTACGAAACAGATATTAGTACTTCAATAGGTTGGTAAATTACCATCATATCAGTTAATGAAATACATTTTTTTCCACACTTTTTTTTTTTTTAGTGCGTAAAATAAACCGTTATGAACCGTAATTATTACAACATACCTTTAAATTATACGGTTTTGAACTGTAAAATAGACAGCTATCCCATAAAACCTACACTGTAATGAATTGCTGTAAAAATTACAGCATTATTTTACAGCCGCTGGCTGTTTTTTAATAATACAGCATATTGCTGTAAACTGCAATGCATTCTGGGGTCACGTGTTGGTTTGACTCAAATTGACAGAATATTGCTGTAAATTGACCTTTCTTAATTTTAAAAATACAGTTATTTACTGTAATCAGAGAATACAGGGACATTCTGTAAATTAAATTACAGTAACACTACTGTAAATTTTACAGTAATTTTTTAACAGTGTAAAACGTTGTTGCTGTAATTTTTACGGTAAAGTTCTGGCAACTGCAGCTTCTTACCGCTTTTTTTAACAGTGCGGTGTGAATTGCCCCTTTAAGTCACAGGCTTAAACCCTAATAAGTGGGAAAAAAAGATTTAAAACCTTTAGCCAGAAAAAAACTACAGCTAGTAAATTATTAGTTTTCCATTGTGAATTGTGAATCAACCTGCTACCTTCTAAACTAAACATTCGTGCAAATACAACGATCATATTTCCATGCGGACTAAACTTGCGCGCTATATGCATCAGTTGGGTCAGTGAATGTACTGCGAGTGTGACGTCTGAGACAGTGGTGTGCCAACTCTATTTTGCCACTTAAGCAAACAGTCTTAAAGAACTTCCTGAATTCTTCTGAATCACAGCAGCTGCTGTTTCCACACAGGGATTACGGCGCTCACAGATCTATTTGCATTTGTTTAGTCCTCAAAAGAGTTAAGCTGCCTCCACCCAGCAATCAAAATGCAAATCCAAATTGATATGAAGCGTAGCCAATGGGAATTCCATGCATTACACTGGGGAAAGAGGGACGAGAGGCCATATCTGAACTTTTCCTGATCTGCAATGCATCAACTGTCCATCAAAGAGCGACTGAAAACCAGAAAAGATTTCTTCCGGTTCCATCGTTCTGAAGCCGAATGGAATTTTTTAATGGGTTTTTCAAGATATTTTCATGTTTTATTCTAGCACATAAAAAAAAATACATCACTCATTATTTTTTAAGCTTTAATGTGTGATGAAAAAGGCAGTTTCAAACAAGTGTCTGAATGGGACTACAGAGGTTGTGAGGGACATTAAACATGAAAATACTAGTCTGCTTTCACAGCCTTGTTGTTTTTATGAACACGCTCTTGCAAATTATTCTAACTCAAGTTTTCCAATTTACAGATTTGAAGAGTTGCCATAATCTTAAAGGTGGTCATGTGACAGTTCACTTATAGCCTTATATGTTATATTACATAAATGATCGCCTGTAGGCTTCAATATTTGTGTTCATTTGTGAAGATTATCCCGTAAGGATCATAAACTTTGGTCACGAAGCTTATTTTCTGCAACAATCCTAAAGCAAATAGAAATATCCTATTGTCCTAATGGAAAGATCTTAAAGTCCTACTTTTTGTCGAGTCACGCCAACTTCTTGATCGGCCTACAAACATACTTCATCCCTCTACCACGGTTTTAAATGCTAACCAGCATGCAATAACCACAAAAGCTTTCAATTCAAACGCAAAGACATCTCAAAAACTGATAAAAACAAAAATATTGCAGATTTTTAGCCCTTCTGAAATAAACAAACAAAAAAAAACACAGTGGTGCTAATGAAGACCTTTTTTCATCTTCAGAACACAAATGAAAATCTTTCATCTTCCATATGACGTAGCAAATTATGTTTCAAGGTCCAGAAAAGTAGTAAAATCTTTGTTAAAATAGTCCATGTGACTAGTCAAGTCATCTTTATTTATATAGCGCTTTTTACGATGCAAATTGTGGCAAAGCAGCTTTACATTAATAAGAAAATGGTGTCATTGTGCAGCTTATTCTGTATATTATTGATTCATTCTGTTGCAAATATCAGTAGTTATTAGTCTAGTTAATTTATGTATATCAGCACTGCAGAAAACAGTGACGTAATCGTCCGGCTCAGCTCAGTTCACATACAACGACGCCAATGCAGGCATATCAAAAACACTGCTGAATATCAAGCAAGTGTCCCCAACTTAAGTAAGCGGCAAGGAACCAAAACTCCAACAAATGGAGAAAAAAAAACCTCGGGAGAAACCAGGCTTAGTCGGGGGGGTCAGTTCTCCTCTGGCCAACAGTGAACACTTGTCCGATACTCAGGCAGAGTTACAGTCATTAAACCCATTTGGAATCGCAACAGTCATCTGACTACAGTGGTTCAACCTTAATGTTCTGAAGCGATGAGAATACTTTTTGTGTGCAAGAACAAAACAAAAAAAATGGACTTTATTCAACAATTTCCTCTCTGTCATTCTCCTAAGCAATTTACATTGAAGGCACATTGCAGTGAAGAAAGCTGAACTAGTCAGAACATTTTGTATATTCGGCGCCTTCTTAGTCGTAACGCAAGTTTCTGTTACACTGCAACGCAATCTGAGATAAATAAAATAAAATATCCTTGACATTAACAAGCCTGCAGTGGAGCGCTGCACTGCGTGCGTACTGGTTAAAATATTCCATTTCTCATTCCTAGATTGATAATTGTTGAAATGAGTTTCCGGCTGTGTTCAATTAAAAATCAGCAAGTCATGTGACATATAGTGACTATACTATAATTATATTTAAATAATATTAATGCAAAACATTGAACGACTGAGACAGAAAAAATGTACTCCACAAGCAAAAGCCTGGGGGGGGGGGGGGGAAAAAATTTGAATAATTTAAATAATTGAATTGGGGAATAAGTGTAAGAAAAATTTCCATATTTAACAAGTGTTAAAGTAAAATATCTAGCTTCCGCCAGACTGAAGTGTAAAAAGTGTAATTCCTCTCACAATTACGCTACGTTCTACGCTCTCAGTTTTCAAATTATGAAAAAAAAAACATTACTGACGCCTGTCATTTACTCACCCTCATGGCCGTTGAAGCCTAAAAGTTTGTGTAATAAATTCTATGTTGAATCAAATCAAGTTTTTTTTTTCTAAAGCTACTTTTTGTAACATCTATTTGATGCTTTTCTCATTTAACACAATAATGACTTTATCTTTTTGGGTTAATTTCTTTGTTGATGTACGATTAACTACATTAACAAATCGCCACATCGTGTAATTAATTAGATCAAAAAATACTAATTGCTTGACAGCCCAGTTAACAATATAAATGTTCTTCTTATGTTTATTTAATAAAAATCAAGAAAGATTTCACAGAAAAAAGACATGAACTATGACATGAAGGAGGACGTTTTTACAATTATATTAAAAGACTTTTACTTAAAAGTATGAATTATCAGTAGCACATTGTGTACAAAATGGTTTTCAGTAAAGTTGATCATTCAGAGGCCTTAGAAATTCATGTATGAAATTTTATACAGTAGGCTTTATAGGGTTAAGTACATTGAAATTGTGTTAATTTACTGTTGGAAACCGTTGACCCACTTTACATTTGGAGCACTATCTATTTAAAATATAATCAGGAACAGGTAGGTTATAGCATATCTCCAAGATAAACAACAAGGAACTTTGCGATTTACTTTGCGGTTTTAATGAATCTTTCCTAACTCTGGACAGGATAAACACGCTCACTGTCCCGATTCCATCACTGTAAATATCACATAATTTATCTAAATATTTCTCTTTAATGGTGTGGCCTGGTTCTTTTTTCCAACCTACTGTGCTGAACGCAGCATTTGTTCTTGATGAGACGCAGGCTGCACATCTGCAAAGCTCAGATTCCAATCCAGTGAGCGACTGAAGACTGCTCAATCTGAGCCGAATAGGAGTCAAAGTGTCAGCGATGTGTACAGAAATACGGGTGGCCATTTATAATTCAGCAGCTCCAGTTTGGCAAACAGAGACCGCAGGGGTACGTCACTGAGGCCGGAGATGACAGAAAATCCCTGTCGTGATGAAAAAGCAGATGAGAGGTCATGCGTCGCGCCTGCATCAATCTACATAATTATGTCAGAGCCATGCGATGACATCTGGAGGATCTGCAGACGTTTCAACAAGTCATTAGAGTGCTATTGGAAAGCATGAAATTAAAATAATCCACTGGTTGGTTTACGAAGGTAAAGAGTGATTCAAATGACATGGAAAGTGGTCGAATCACATGCTATGGGCCTGATGTCTGTCGCTCTGTCCCAGAGGGTGTAAATAATTGTGGTACAGGTGTCTGTAAACTCTTCTACCTCTTGTTTGACCTCTATAATCTCTGACCTGTGCTGCCCAAAAGTCAAAGGACACTGTAACAGCAGGCAAATCTGCATTTAATCTGCTACGCTGCACATACATACATGCATTCTGAACAAATACAATCATGCGTGCTTTTTAATCCCCAGACATCCTATATATACATATACACACACACATATATATATATATACAAACATATATTATATATTATGTATGTATGTATGTATGTATGTATGTATGTATGTATGTGTGTATGTATATATATGTATGTTTGTATATATATATATATGTGTTTGTATATATATATATATCCACATACATACATATATATATATATACACACATATATATATATATATATATATATATACACACACATACATACATATATGTATGTATGTGTGTGTGTGTATATATATACACACATATATTATATATACATACATACATACATACACATATACATATATATATATGTATATATATATATATATATATACACACACATACATATATACACATATATGTATGTATGTTTGTATGTATGTATGTATGTATGTGTGTGTATATATATACACACATACATTACATATACATACATACACACATATATATACATATACACATATATACATACATACATACATACATACATATATATATATACACACATACATACATATATGTATGTATGTTTGTATGTATGTATGTGTGTGTGTTTGTATATATATACACACATACATTACATATACACACATACCTACATACATACATATGTATACATATATATATATATATACACACACATACATATATGTATGTATTTATGTATGTATGTATATATATATGTGTATGTGTATGTGTATGTTTGTATGTATATATATGGAATGGGATTGCATCTTAGCATTGAGTTTTTCATGCACAAATATATCTGGATGAAGTTAGACTCATAAAAGTTGGACCAACATCTTTTAAGAATATTTTCATGCTAGTGACCTGTATCAGATCAAGTTGAGAAACTTTGTGAGTTGGGTTTCTCGCACGCAGCCTGTGGGGGAAAAGTGCAGAGCAGCTGCTGTCGATCAGATGGTTAAAATGCCTGAGGATTCATGTATACCTCAGTATATAAACACCTCAACGGCAGTGATAAGTGATAGTAGCAACAAAACATGTCCTGCTATGGTTACTGCTATTATAATGACACACATAACATAGCTCTCAATTAGAGAAAAGACAAGAGAAGATCAACATGAATCAACTGTGCACATTATTCAAAATTCAGTCATCGAAATGAAAGAAAAGTAAAACCTCTCCTCAACAAGCCGCTTGATATCAAGTGTCATTCATGTCCAAAACTTGAAAAACCAAAATAAAAATTCGAAATGTTGCAGTACTAAAATTGCTAAAACTAAAAATAGAAATATTAAAACCCCAAAAAACAATAGCACATAATGAAAATACTAAAACTTAGTAAAACTTTAATAAAACGTATTACATTTAAAAAATTTAATAAAGAATAAATTAAACGCAAAATATAAAAAAAGACCATTCAAAAAATTAGGATAACTAAATATCATAAAAGGTAAAAAAAAAAGATATTTAATAAAGACTATTTCATGCCAAACAAAAATTCTGAATAGAAACAACGGTAAACATTTGGTTTCACAAAAATTGACCCTTCGCCAGCAGTTTGATCTGACCAATCGAAACCCCGAATCCGCCATTATGTCCGACAAAGCGGTCAGGGGAGTTAGTAGATGAACGTTGGTGAAAAACTGTGTGTCCTCACGTCTTTCCATGCTTGAAACAACATTCCTTCTGATGTTCATTCATGTTTATTTGATGCTATAAATGAACTAGTATGAAGAGATGATCTGTCACGACACATTAAAGAGACACTATACACTATTCGTTATTTAAACTTCTTTAAAAAATTACAGTATTTTAAATCAGAAATGCTCCGTGTCTGTCAATTACTTTGCACACTCGGGTTGTCTGAAATCGCTTATGGCACCTTTAAAGCCTCTCAGTGAGAGCAGAATAAATCGACAAATCATCCTCTGGAAAAAGAAGCTTTTAATCTTCTAAAACCTTTAGAGATGGTTTATAAATCTGAATGCACTTAATTCATAAGCAACATGCAGCATTACACTAAATAATGTGCAGAGCTCTGGAGGGTCTGTGATATAAAAAGGCTGGATCAATCTTTAATGTCAAGGGCTGTATGGCAACAGCCAATTCAGAGAACAACCATGACATTAATCTAAATCCTGCTTCACAACTCAAAAGAGAAGTAAAATTTCACCAAATTCGTGGAATGAACAGTGAAGCAAAGGTGATTTTTAGCACCTGAGGTGAGAGTGACTTCAGTGAAGCAGAAAGACAACAGAAAGCAAGCAGAAACCCAACTGGGGTTCATCGAAATCGAGACATGGATAACAACACAACAGAACCAACTAACCCACTGTGTGACGAATAGCAGCCCTTCTGCAAACTGTCACGTGGGCGACAACCACCTCAGTTCATTACTGTTTCATGAGATCTGTTGTGTCATACGTTGTGTGTAGTGAATATCAGATGAAGTGACCTTTATTTTATGCTGTGCCTGAAGATGGAAGAAAGTGGGTCATGTGATCTGCTGTTAATTCATGCACAGGCGTTGAGAATGACCCTTTGAGAACATGCAACTACTTTTTTCACATCCTGGCATTTGTGGTGTGTAATGCAATTAAAATGGTTGTGTATAACTAAAATAGGCTGACAGTGACCTATAATTTGTATAATATCACGAGAGTCAAGCAGAACTGGTTTCTACAAGCTATTCTAACCCTGACAGACTGGAAGATGGGAAAAAAAGCGAGAAAGGGCACATCAGACATGTTGGAATGAATCATGACATTGATGAGTGAATATGCAACTCAAGGGTGGCATCTGATGAAAGCTAAAGCCACAGATCCACAGATCAACACATGCGGTCATTGATATGGACTGAAATGCACATTTAGATCAGCATGAACAGGTACAGTCATTTGTGCTCTCGTCGATATGAAGCATTTGCTTTCAAATCAAAATTAGGATAATATAGCAAAATATCAAATTAGGAGAGAACAGCTAGCTTGTTGTTTTCAAAATGGAGGGAATGCAGAATTAAATTGGGATTCCAATTAAATTCATGAAAATGAAATAAGTTTAAATTGAGGTAGTAAACAAGGTGAAGAAATGCAATTCAAATGTATTTGGAAAATGGATTTAGAATTAAAATGAAATTCAAAAATTTAAGACAAGTCAAGCACAGTTTGTATGCAAAAAAAATCACAGTCACGTGTAAATGCATTGCTGGTTTTAAAAAGTAAAAATATAAAATGAAGACAGTCAGACAGACAGAGAGAGGGGTAGATAGATGGATAGAGGGATAGATGGATAGAGGGATAGATGGATAGAGGGATAGACGGACAGACAGACAGATAGACAGACAGATAGATAGATAGAGGGGTAGATTGAGGGGTAGATAGGATAGATTTAGCGTCTGCTAAATGACTAAATGTGATAGATAGATAGAT
>CM074314.1:2210745-2220745 GCA_037194245.1 Opsariichthys bidens
ATGTCTCTGTGCATTATCAGAGCTCTCGGCTCCTCACGAGGTGCGAAAGTCTCTTCACAGAACAGCTGCACTCTTGATGTGTGTGTGTGTGTGTGTGTGTGTGTGTCTGTAAAGGGCTGATGAAAGGAAAAGGCCATGCAGGAAAGAGGCTGTAAACAAGAGCGTGTGATTGGCTGTTGGAAGAGCTCTCTCGCGGGCGGCACAACAGCACTTGAGAGCGCAGTTACTGCCAGAAATGATTCAGGATTCACAACGGCCCCAAAATAACTATGACCTGTAATAGTGAAGGATTTGTTTCGCTATTGGGATTAATTGAATATGAGATGCAGTCAGCAAAAACTATGATGGAAATTTATCCCTAATAAATCTTCGTGACAAATTATTTACATCACATTTGCGTGTCAAGTCATTTTGTAAACATGCTCAATTGCTTAAAGACCCCCTGGGTGAAAAAAAAAAAAAAAAATCACGTTTTTAATGATGGTTATAATCTATTTAAAGCCAACCATGTGCGAACTCATAAGTCAACACCATTGCTGACTATTTTCTCTTTAAAACGGCAGTTTACCAAAGCCGTGGTTTGAAACACTGTTCTCTACGTCACAAACATATAAGCAATCCTGGGTGCGAGCGGTCTTCAGCATATCATTAACTATACTGCAAAGCAAGGTCATCCTGATGTATTTTTATGTTGATACGAAAAATCGTGTAGATTTAGCAACAGAGTGTGTGATAGCTGCACGATTTACCGCACAAGGCGAAAAATAACATTGAGCTTAAATTGAGCTAAATTTTTTTTTTACCCGCAGCTCGTCAATGAAGTGCTAATCCATCTGAAAGCACTGCGAGTTTGAGTCGCTTATAATGTGCATTTGAATCTTTCCTGACATGAGAAGCATTTATTAACATCTTGTCCAACAAAAGACAACATTTAAAAACACATTTTTTCTCCAAACTCACAGTTGAGCGTCCTTCTGTGAGAAGATGTAGCTTCTTAAACACACAACTGCCCTATTCTGTGTATTAGTCATGTTTAATTAATCAAAGCGTTTCAATCTTCTGTTTATTCAGCTACAGCGGGCGCTTCCCAAAACTGTGGGCCGCGGCCCCCCGGTGGGCCGTAGCGGTATTGCAGGGGGCCGTCGCTAGTCCAAATCAATATATTAAAATAATATAAGTAGATAGATAGATGGGTAGATAGATAGATAGATAGATAGAGGGATTGATAGATGATAGATAGATGATAGATAGATGATAGATAGATAGAGGGGTAGATAGATAGATGGATAGATAGAGGGGTAGATAGATAGATGGATAGATAGAGGGGTAGATAGAGGGATAGATAGATAGATAGATAGATAGATAGATAGATAGATAGATAGATAGATAGATAGATAGAGGGGTAGATAGATAGATATATATTTTTTATATTTTTCTATCTATCTATCTACCCCTCTATCTACCCCTCTATCTACCCCTCTATCTATCTATCATCTATCTATCATCTATCTATCTACCCCTCTATCTATCTATCATCTATCTATCATCTATCTATCATCTATCTATCATCTATCTATCCCTCTATCTATATATCTATCTATCTATCTACCCATCTATCCATCTACCCATCTATCTATCCCTCTATCTACCCCTCTATCTATCCATCTATCCCTCTATCTACCCCTCTATCTATCCATCTACCCCTCTATCTACCCCTCTATCTACCCCTCTATCAATCCCTCTATCTACCCCTCTATCTACACCTCTATCTATCCATCTATCCCTCTATCTACCCTCTATCTATCCATCTACCCCTCTATCTACCCCTCTATCTATCCTCTACCCCTCTATCTACCCCTCTATCAATCCCTCTATCTATCTATCTATCTATCATCTATCTATCATCATCTATCTATCATCTATCAATCCCTCTATCTATCTATCTATCTATCTATCTACCCATCTACCCATCTACCCATCTATCTATCCCTCTATCAATCCCTCTATCTACCCCTCTATCTACACCTCTATCTATCCATCTATCCCTCTATCTACCCTTCTATCTATCCATCTACCCCTCTATCTACCCCTCTATCTATCCATCTACCCCTCTATCTACCCCTCTATCAATCCCTCTATCTACCCCTCTATCAATCCCTCTATCTACCCCTCTATCTACCCCTCTATCTATCCATCTACCCCTCTATCTACCCCTCTATCAATCCCTCTATCTACCCCTCTATCTACCCCTCTATCGATCCATCTATCCCTCTATCTATCCATCTACCCCTCTATCTATCCATCTACCCCTCTATCTACCCTCTATCAACCCTCTATCAATCCCTCTATCTACCCCTCTATCTATCTATCTACCCCTCTATCAATCTATCTACCCATCTATCTATCTATCCATCTATCTATCTACCCCTCTATCTATCTATCTATCTATCTATCTATCTATCTATCTATCTATCTATCTATCTATCTATCTAAAATATTCCAATTAAAATATTCCAATTGTTCTAAAATTAGATTTTTTTTGAAAGTACGTAAGGTTAGTGTTATGGATTTAATATTTGTAAAGAATATTTACATCGTAGTTCTCATAATTCACATGAAATTCTAACTTGTTAATAAATGTATTTGTAGGTAAATGTCGGTATATATTTTTTAACAGCGTGGAGCTTTTGCAATGTTTTTGGGGGACCTTAACCCTCTTAAGTTTGGGAAGCTCTGAGCTACAGCATAGCGTGTTATCTTCTTCTGCTGCAGGGCATATTTTGAGTTTCTGCGAAAGAGCGCCCCCTGGATTTCATACGGAGAAACATTTACCACTGATCACAGAGTCGTACAGCTCTGAAAAGCTGTGCATTAAATAAATCGACAATAAAATTAATATTTTATATTTTTACTAAATTTATTTTTAAGTTATAAAAGTGCCACAATTGGCCCTTCGCAAAACCCGCCCCCTGTTGCTATGTCCGACAGCCATGTTCTCTCACGCCACACATCATGTTCTCCCGCAGTGAAAAATACATCGCGGAGCAAAGAGGACACTGACAACGCATGAAACAGTTTCAGATTTAAAATATTGTAATTTTTTAAAGCAGTTTAAACACTAAATACCATACAGTGGCTCCTTAATGTGTCGTGAGATCCTTCAAACGGCTCGTGAACCGATCATCTCTTCATACTAGTTCATTTATAGCATCAAATAAACATGAATGAACATCAGAAGGAAAGTTGTTTCAGCCGCGGAAAGACGTGAGTAGGAACAATATTTAAAGTTAACCAACGTTAATCTACTATAGGCTTCTCCCTGACGGCTTTGTCGGATAAGATGGCGGATTCGGCGTTATCATTGGTTAGATCGCCTGTCAATCAAAACTGTTTGCGAAGGGTCAATTGCCCCACTATCAAGTGTGACATTTTGCTTCTACGAACGGGTCATAGAACTACAGTCGTGGCCAAAAGTTTTGAGAATTCCATAAATATTAGTTTTCACAAAGTTTGCTGCTAAACTGCTTTTAGATCTTTGTTTCAGTTGTTTCTGTGATGTACTGAAATATAATTACAAGCACTTCATACGTTTCAAAGGCTTTTATCGACAATTACATGACATTTATGCAAAGAGTCAGTATTAGCAGTGTTGGCCGTTCTTTTTCAGGACCTCTGCAATTCGACTGGGCGTGCTCTCAATCAACTTCTGGGCCAATTGAAAGAGGGAGTGTTTGAAAGCAGGGCTCTATCAGCGGACTGGTACGCTATAGATGCCTACTTTCAAACGCTCACGTGTGTATGTGTATAAGTGCTCTGTAAAGAGCGTCATTGATGACTATTTATGAAATGTTTTTAAAGTGTAGGTCATTGAAGCCAATCGCAGACATATCCGATGAGCGCATCAACACAATGGCCAATCAGAGGCGTTTACGAATCCGCTCAACAGCACTCAAAGAGTCACATTTTTAAAACTTCAGTTCCGAGGTGGTACCGAAGTTGGTATTTTTGACAACTCTAGTGTGTAGTATGAATGTAATCCACATACAACATTTGCCATGTCGTCATTATCATGTGACCTACCAACATCAGTTACGCCGCTTCACTGCCATTCACAAATCCTCTCCAGTGACCTCATGGGATTGTAAAGTGTCCATAATATACACGCTTCAGAATCTTTTATGCCAAGTACTGTAAATTCCGACATACTTCTTTTGTCACACACTGTTTTTCACCTACTATTATCAGTGGTTCTTAACCTAATTGGAGGTACTGAACCCCACCAGCTTCAGATGCGCATTCACCGAACCCTTCTTAATAGGAAAAAACGGGGCGTGTCATCACGAATCATATGAGTCGGGTGTGTGTCTTGACTTCCACCGAACCCCTGGGGTTCGATCGAACCCAGGTTAAGAACCACTGTACTATATAGTAGGGAAGTACGCGATTTCGGATGCAGTCAAGTGAAGTATTTATAAGGCGATGAATCATTCATTCAATTTGTTTTTTTTTAAATAATTCAAATTAATTGAACAGCAATTAACATTTTGTCAGAATCTCAAGTAAATTATGTGTTATATTATTTAATTATCTGTTGAGAATGGTGGGGAAATTGTGATCTCAATTTATCCAGAACCAAGCAACGGCAATCAGCAACAACCTAGAAACCAACTAGAACTCTCGAGCAAGTATTTAGTAAAATTCTAAAAGCCAATCAGAAGAGATAAGCAACTGCATAGCAACACCCAAGCAAACCGCCACAATCAAATCACTTACAGACAATCATCTGACTGACACCTTGTATTAAATACAGTAAAATGAACAGAAAAATACAGCTGTTTTAAAGCAAAAATCTTATCTACATTTAAATTTATAATGTGTCATTTCATACACCCAAGAGAAGTCTTTAGTTTCTCATGCAAGGCACATTTTTAACAGAAAACAGATTTGCAGTCTACTTGGAAAGCTGCAAGGACACAGAAATTTATACCGTCTGCTTGGGTTTAGACACACCCGCTCAATCTTGAATCTATAACCCGTCTGGTATAAACTTCATCAGGAGCTGACTGAGGCAGAGGAGAGCTGTTTCTAATAAATACTGGGTGCTAAAACATGGTGATCGATTCCCTTTGGCTCAAAGCGGGGCAGTAATTGGTTCCCAGTTGCGAAATGATAAACGAATGCTGACCAAGTGCATCTCATCTCATCTGATTGGGTTTTAAACATGTAACGCTCATAATTCAACATGATTTTCTGTCATAGACTGTGTAAAATTTTGAAATAATGATTGATAATTGTGGTGATATATTGCTACGGGGGCTGTTGCAGAGACACAGCGGCGAACACGTAAAAGTTTAAAAGCTGTGTCCTCTGAAAACCTGTTTCACATTGGATTGAAGATATCCAATACTTCCACTATATATATATTACTTCTCGCTTTCTCACAAGCCTAACCACAAAAATACATTTAAACTCGTCCCTCTTTTATCAATAAAAAAAGAAAATCTACATATTACTTCAAAAGTACTGCAAGAGGTAAATAATATATGTTAACATGATTTTTAGGGACACAAAACCTTGTCTCTTTAAAGTTATGTCCAAAATTAAATCTTTAATACTTGGTTTTCATAACTTTAAAGTTAAGATTATAAAGCAATTTTATGATTTTATGAATTTCAAGACCATCTTAACACACATAACAAATGCCTTGTTTATGAACATTAAATTGCAATTCCGGACAATCTGCTTCATAACATTACAATTCAAGTTCTTGTGGAATGAGACTAATATGATTTAAATTCCAACCCACAAATTTGAATTATAAATGCCTTTTTATAACCCACATTTTTCATAAAACAAAAAAAAGGAGATTATTTTATATGGTAATCAACATCATGCCCCCAATTCTGTTGATCAAAATGGTTCTTCTGAAAATCAACCTTTAATATGGTGAACAGGCTAAAAATGATCAATATATAAATCTTTTAGCCCTAAAGACCATTCTTGGAAGATCCAGTATCTCTTGGACAAATGACACTATAAATGCAACCTCCACAAATCTTGTGCATTATGCATGATGGTGAGCCATCTGTTAATATTGTAAAGCTCATGCTAAAAACGATCCTGACATGAAGCTCTTACGTAAAAGAACAAAACCAGGTCCTTTAATGCACTTTTATAAAAGCACTCAAATTTGTAAAGAATTATCAAAAGAAAACAAAAATTATAGATGCTGATAAGGGTGTCAAGCAGGTCTGCAGCTTTCTGATCATGAAGGTCTGTACACATGTGGTCTAAATCAGGTGCATTTGTAGGGCGACCAATAACAGTTACTCCATAAAAGCTTCCATTAAACAGTGTTCAAGCATGCACGAGTAATAGCACAATCCCGCGGTCACTTAGAGCTGCACTGGCCCGATGACGTTTAACTACTACGATGACCGCCTATGACTCTAGTGGTAGATTTGTTTGCCTGACTAATTTTGCTGATACGGCCTATTTAAGAAGGAAACAAAAATAGCTTGCGCTGAGAACACAATTTCTGAATGTGATCAAGGTCATGGTAGCACAACTCAAAGAAAGAGGTGTGATCAGGCGTGACAGCCGGCTGGACCCGTTCTCTTTCTTCAGAAGGAAAAAAAAAACTGGAAAAAAAAACACCCCCTTAAAATGTTTTTTATTTAAGAAAGCCAGACAGACGGACCGACAGATAGACAGCCAGACAGGCCGATCGATAGACAGGCCGCTGGATTGATAAATATTATTATATACAGGCCAATTGATATTGATAGACAGGCCAATAGACCGAAAGATCGATCGATAGACAGGCCAATAGACCGAAAGATAGATAGATCGATTGGTAGACAGGCCAAATCGATAGACAGGCCAATAGACCGAAAGATAGATAGATCAATAGGTAGACAGGCCAAATCGATAGACAGGCCAATAGACCAAAAGATCATAGATTGACAGGCCAATCGATAGACAGGCCAATAGACCGAAAGATCATAGATAGACAGGCCAAATCGATAGACAGGCCGATCGATAGACAGGCCAATAGACCGAAAGATCATTGATAGACAGGCCAAAAGACCGAAAGATCATAGATAGACAGGCCAAATCGATAGACAGGCCAAATCGATAGACAGGCCGATCGACCGAAAGATAGATAGATCGATAGGTAGACAGGCCAAATCGATAGACAGGTCAATAGACCGAAAGATCATAGATCGACAGGCCAATCGATAGACAGGCAAATAGACCAAAAGATCATTGATAGACAGGCCAAATAGATAGACAGGCCGATTGATAGACAGGCCAATAGACCGAAAGATCATTGATAGACAGGCCAATAGACCGAAAGATCATTGATAGACAGGCCAAATCGATAGACAGGCCAATAGACTGAAAGATAGATAGATCGATTGGTAGACAGGCCAAATCGATAGACAGGCCGATCGACCGAAAGATAGATAGATCGATTGGTAGACAGGCTAAATCGATAGACAGGCAGATCGACCGAAAGATAGATAGATCGATTGGTAGACAGGCCAAATCGATAGACAGGCCAATAGACTGAAAGATAGATAGATCGATTGGTAGACAGGCCAAATCGATAGACAGGCCGATCGACCGAAAGATAGATAGATCGATTGGTAGACAGGCTAAATCGATAGACAGGCCGATCGACCGAAAGATAGATAGATCGATTGGTAGACAGGCCAAATCGATAGACAGGCCAATAGACCGAAAGATCATTGATAGACAGGCCAATCGATAGACAGGCCAATAGACCGAAAGATCATAGATAGACAGGCCAAATCGATAGACAGGCCAAATCGATAGACAGGCCAATAGACCGAAAGATCATAGATAGACAGGCCAAATCGATAGACAGGACGATAGACCAAAAGATCATAGATTGACAGGCCAATCGATAGACAGGCTGATCGATAGACAGGCCAATAGACCAAAAGATCATAGATAGACAGGCCAAATCGATAGACAGGCCGATCGACCGAAAGATAGATAGATCAATAGGTAGACAGGCCAAATCGATAGACAGGCCAATAGACCGAAAGATCATAGATAGACAGGCCAAATCGATAGACAGGCCGATCGACCGAAAGATCATAGATAGACAGGCCAAATCGATAGACAGGCTGATCGATAGACAGGCCAATAGACCAAAGATCATAGATAGACAGGCCAAATCGATAGACAGGCCGATCGACCGAAAGATAGATAGATCAATAGGTAGACAGGCCAAATCGATAGACAGGCCAATAGACCGAAAGATCATAGATAGACAGGCCAAATCGATAGACAGGCCGATCAACCGAAAGATCATAGATTGACAGGCCAATCGATAGACAGGCTGATCGATAGACAGGCCAATAGACCAAAAGATCATAGATAGACAGGCCAAATCGATAGACAGGCCGATCGACCGAAAGATAGATAGATCAATAGGTAGACAGGCCAAATCGATAGACAGGCCAATAGACCGAAAGATCATAGATAGACAGGCCAAATCGATAGACAGGCCGATCAACCGAAAGATCATAGATAGACAGGCCAAATCGATAGACAGGCCGATCGACCGAAAGATCATAGATAGACAGGCCAAATCGATAGACAGGCCGATCGACCGAAAGATCATAGATAGACAGGCCAAATCGATAGACAGGCCGATCGATAGACAGGCCAATAGACCGAAAGATCATAGATAGACAGGCCAAATCGATAGACAGGCCGATCGATAGACAGGCCAATAGACCGAAAGATCATAGATAGACAGGCCAAATCGATAGACAGGCCGAATCGATAGACAGGCTGATCGATAGACAGGCCAATAGACCGAAAGATCATTGATAGACAGGCCAAAAGACCGAAAGATCATTGATAGACAGGCCAAATCGATAGACAGGCCAAATCGATAGACAGGCCGATCGACCGAAAGATAGATAGATCGATAGATCGATAGATAGACAGGCCAAATCGATAGACAGGCCGATCGATAGACAGGCTGATCGATAGACAGGCCAATAGACCGAAAGATCATAGATAGACAGGCCAAATCGATAGACAGGCCAATAGACTGAAAGATCATAGATAGACAGGCCAAATCGATAGACAGGCCAATAGACCGAAAGATCATAGATAGACAGGCCAAATCGATAGACAGGCCAATAGACCGAAAGATCATAGATCGACAGGCCAAATCGATAGACAGGCTGATCGATAGACAGGCCAATAGACCGAAAGATCATAGATAGACAGGCCAAATCGATAGACAGGCCAATAGACCGAAAGATCATAGATAGACAGGCCAAATCGATAGACAGGCCAATAGACTGAAAGATCATAGATAGACAGGCCAAATCGATAGACAGGCCAATAGACCGAAAGATCATAGATAGACAGGCCAAATCGATAGACAGGCCAATAGACCGAAAGATCATAGATAGACAGGCCAAATCGATAGACAGGCCAATAGACCGAAAGATAATAGATAGACAGGCCAAATCGATAGACAGGCCAATAGACCGAAAGATCATAGATAGACAGGCCAAATCGATAGACAGGCCAATAGACCGAAAGATCATAGATAGACAGGCCAAATCGATAGACAGGCCAATAGACCGAAAGATCATAGATAGACAGGCCAAATCGATAGACAGGCCAAATCGATAGACCAAAAGATAGATAGATCGATAGGTAGACCAATAGACAGATAGACAGGCCTGTCGATAAACAGGCTGATAGACCAATAGATAGATAGACAGATATATAGATAGACCAAAAGATAGACAGACAGACAGACAAACATCCGGCTCATATGTGCACTCTTCAATTCTGAATTGTATCTAGTTAGTCAGTTACATCACTGTAACAGGTGCACAACAGAGCTTCCCCTCTTTTGTGCTTCTAATGACATTTCCGCTTCAGCTTTTACCTCCTTTGCACCCACAAATTACCAGCATCTACAGCTTTCACAGGC